>JACEIK010006189.1:68684-87911 GCA_018107945.1 Datura stramonium | reverse complement strand
GTCCTGGACAGGCCCAACGTGTCACGGAGCCAACGCGGTGGCCCAGCCTCCGTGACACGGCGCCATTGCGGAGGGGCTCTGCCCCGGCTCCTTCCGCGATGGTTCGACAGTTTTCACGTCCGATCTTTTCTCGGGCCTTTTTCTAGCATGTATGGCTTTCAAATATGCTTAACCAATGCGCGAATAGGCCATCTAGGTGCCGGGAATCTTACGGGGTGTAACAGTTGTATGTTATTCTCTTTTGATACTTCTTGCACATCTGTTTGAATTGTTGATTCTTTGCTTTCCATGTTGCTATTTTCCCTTTCTCACTGCCTCCAATTGTAGAGTTTGCTGTAGTTGTTATTTTTTGTGGGTCTTGTTTCTTCTCTCCCTGTATAGCATCTGATTTTTGATTGTAGATTTCTTGTGAAATTTATCTCCTCCTCGTGGTTGTTATTTCCTCCTAATTGTTGATCCCTCTCTGCCTGCTCAGTTGTTTTAGGTATATCACTTTGTGCATTATTATCTTTGTTTAACTCATTATTCTTATCTACTATTTTTGTTTCCCCCTATTTGCTGAATGATTTTTCAATCCATTCTTTTGCTGATTCTTTATTGTGCCCCTGTTCTACTTCTTTATCCATTGTTTCTTTGTTTTCTTATTTGCTTTTAGTGTCTTGATCTTGAAGTACCTCAAAGGTATTTTTTTCTATGGTCTGTTTTGGCCTTGTCAATTTGCTTAATCCTTTTGTTGATATACTTCATCTTCTGATTATGGTGCTTTCGATTCCTCACTTCATTCCATCCTCCAACCACTACTTTCCCTGACTACCTTTCCATTTGCTGGAAGTCTCAGAGATGGTTTTGTATTCTTTTATTTTTCCTCTTCTTTGCGATCTACTATTACTGCTTCTTCTTTTGGCCATAATTCTGGGTTCAACACAAAACACTGTATCTGTGTATGACCTTGTAGTCGATAGTTCTTGCAATATTTGGGCATACAATCATACTTGATTTTTATCTGGTTGGCTACTATTTCTCCCGTGGCTTTCTTTTTAATTCCAATATTAATTCTCTTTGGTAGTTCCTTTAATAAATCTACCTCCACTTTTACCTTGGCACAACTAGGTCGTGTTTGATTCTTTGTTACCATATCGATCTATATTGGTTTTCCAATAGCAGCTGCCATAGAAAATAGAGCATTTTAAAAGAAATTTTGTGGTAGTGACAGAAAAGAAATCCATGCTATAACTATTGAGGTTTCTATCAAAGGATTGAACCATGGTTCCCACTCCAGTCCTCTCATATTATGATAACCATCTTTTCCCCTCAAATTGAAAGATGGTTTTGATAATAGATGTATGTAGTCCTCCATTAGGGTTAATCGAATCAAAAGAAATCTATTACTCAAGAACCCTATCTTGCATTCTCCCTTAATTTCACATTGTAATAGAATAATTTTCCTCAATTCAGCCATCTCAGGCCAGCTATAGGAGAATTTACCTACAACTGCATATTGGAGTTGTTCTTCCATTATCATGTAATTAAATTCCTCTTCTTCCCAAAGTAGACATGGTTCCCTATGTACATAAGAGATTGGTTTCAAAGATTCTTGAAGGTTGTTTTTCACAGGCTTGTGTGCATTAGCGTTAAAATCATCGTATCTGGGGTTGAGAGCCTCGAGTAGCATATCTTAGGTGGTTCCTCCTGCAGTGGTGGTCGATCACCAATGACCACAACCATGGTGAAAATTTAAACCATAAACTTTTCTAGAGAGCGAATTTTAGAGAGAAGTGAGAGCATTTGAACTAAGAATCTTTAAATCCCCCAGTGAGTTTAGGTTTCCATTCTGTACCTTACTTGACACATATTCAATATGAGATTCCTAGGGTTACAGATCTATCACAGATATTAAACATGACTGATCAAGCACATGGGTTATGTTCAGCTATACTCCTATCACTACTTACATTATTCACCCCACAAAGAGTGAACAAGAATGAAACATGTACGACATACCTTTGAGTTTTGGGAAAGATAATTACAAAAATCATGCTAAGTTTCAATCACTACTATTCACCTGACACCACAATTTGAGTAACAATTGAACAGGGAATGAAAAAGATTAGACGGATAATGGGTTTGATCGTGGGGAAGGTAGTTATGGGTGTGAAGAAGTGGGAGGAGAGAAAAGAAAATAAAATGAAATAAGGAAAATATTCAAATGCTCAAGGGTAATTAGGAATGCAAGTGGGTCGGATCTGGGTTAGAAGGTTTTAGTTGGATTGGATAGGGCTTTTTAGGATTTTACTTACCTAATTAGCATGACGAGCAAGTTGACAGAACGTCGTGTACTTGAAGGACTGTCACCTGCACCGTCATGACAATATTTGTGATATTTTCAATTCTCCACAAGTGATGGAGATATTGATGGTCTGTCACAAGGATGACATTTCGTCAACTATACCATTGCTCCTATACAGATTCTATGCTCTTATGAAAACTTCTGACGAAACAACTGACGGCCTATTAGATGTATGGCGGCTCATGAACTCGAGCGTCGGGCTTATCCAGAATCCCTAATTTTTTCTTTCATCTTAACAGTCCCAAGTGACGCTCCATCGAGTCTCCGACAGTTCGTCAGTTTTGATCGTCACCTAATTCAATAATACCTGTACCTACACACTTAACACCCCTTTGAAACAAGTAATATATTGAATCAAACAAGCATTACACTCAAAATACAACACCTTTGGGTTGGCTCCCAAGCAACTTGATTTAATGTCGTGGCATGACTCGGATACCTTGATTACTCAAACTTCACCAAGGTACACCATCTCCAACACCTTTACCTCCTCTTGTACTCCATAGTATTGCATCACACGTTGGCCATTCACTTTAAAGCATTCCCCTTTTTGATTTTCAAGCTCAATAGCTCCAAATGGAAATGCTTGTGTCACTTTGAATGGGACAAACCATTTTGATCGGAGTTTGTCCGGAAATAAACGGAGTCTAGAGTTGAACAACAACACAAGATCTTTGGGGCTAAGCTCCCTCTTTTCATTCCTCTGGTCATGGCACAACTTTGTCTTTTCCTTATACAAAGCATCCCTCTCATATGCCCTCTGAAGGAATTCATCCATCTCATTAATCTGATCCAGCCTCAAATGTGTAGCCTCACTCTAGCTTAAGTTGAGCTTCTTGAGCGCCCACAAAGCCTTATATTCCCACTCAACATGTATATGGAAAGCTTTTTCGAACACTAACTGGTATGGATACATCCCAATAGGCGTTTGAATGATGTTAGGTATGCCCATAATGCATCATCAAGTTCTCGAGACTAATCTGTTCGGTTAGCATTCACTGTTTTGGCCAGGATGGATTTATCTCGGTTTGACACCTCCACTTGCCCACTAGACTATGGATTATAGGGGGTAGCCACTTTGTGCTACTTAACTCCATACTTTGCCAGCAAAGAATTGAAAACTTTGTTTCAAAAATGGGAACCCCCATTGCTGATAATAACTCTCGGAGTACCAAACCTTGAGAAGATGTTATTCTTCAAGAAAGTTACAGCTCCTTTTCCATTATTATCTGCCAATGCCACAACTGCTACCCACTTTGAGACATAGTCCACTGCTATCAAAATGTACTTCTGGCCGTATGAGCTCACAAATGGACCCATGAAGTCTATGCCCCATACATCGAATAATTTCACTTCCAAAACAAGGGTCATAGGCAATTCATGCCTCTCCCTGTCTTTGGCATTGAACACATGCCTTCAAAAAATCATGGGCATCTTGATGTATTATAGGCCAATAGTACCTACATTGCAAAATGTTTTGGGCCTTCCAAGCAACCCCATGGTGTTCCACAATAGGAGATGAATGGCACGCCTCTAAGATACTTTACATTTCTGCTTCCAGGACACATATTCTAATTAGGTTATCGACAAATATTCAGAACAAATATGGCTCATCCCAAAAGTATTTGTTCACATCATGAAGGAACTTTTTCTGCTGGTGGGAAGTTAAGTCCTCCGGCATCATATCACTGACAATGTAATTGGCAAAGTAAGAAAACCATAGAATGAGATCGATTATTGCAGCTAACACCTGTTCATTAGGAAATAAGTCATTAATCTCCTCATCATTTATTACTCTTCCCTCATCTTCAAGTCTGGATAAGTGATCTACTACTTGATTTTGACATCCTTTATGGTACTTGACTTCAAAGTCTAATTCTTGCAGCAGAACCCATCTTATCAGCCTTAGTTTTGCATATTCTTTTCCATAAGATATCTCAAGGTGGCATGATCAGTGTGCACAATAACTCAGGTGCCAAGCAAATATGCCCTAAAATTTTCAAATGCATATATAACTGCCAGTAAGTATTGCTCAATCACTGTGTAGTTCTATTATGCCCCATTCAATGCTTTACTAGCACAATAGATGGGGTGGAAAATCTTGTCTCTCTTTTGCCCCAACACAGCTCCAAGTGCAACCCCACCAGCATCACACATCACTTCAAATGGTTGCGACCAATCTAGTGCAATTATTATCGGGGGAGACACTAACCTTGCTTTCAAGATTTCAAAAGCTTTTAGGATATCCTCATTAAACAAAAAATTGGTCTCTTTATCTAACATCTCATACAATGGATTTGCTATTTTTGAGAAGTCCTTTATGAATCATCGGTGGAATCCCGAATGACCCAAATATCTTCTCAACCCTTCACCAATATCGGTGGAGGCAACTTCTCAATCACCTAATATTTGATCTGTCCACTTGTATGCCCTTTTCTGATATCTTGTGGCCTAGAATAATTCCTTCTTTCACCACAAAATGGCACTTCTCCTAATTCAACTATTACCCCAAAATCTTTATTATTGATTATTTGATGTTTGTATGCTATGTTTAGGGAAGTATAACTTGAATATTGGTCGTAGGTGAGGAGGGTAACATGTATGAAGGGAAAAACAAAGAGTATGTGAAGTTAATAAATAAGGATCAACTTTAAACAACCATATCTCCCAATATATAATGAGTTAGAAGCTCCACGGCCTACCAAATTAAAGGTATTTGAGTCTAATTTCCAAAACATCAAATCAATCATCAATTATAGTTCGGAACAAAAAGTTATAGGTATTTTACGGTGGCACTATTGAGCAGTGACGTGGCCACCGCCCAAACACCTTTATATTTTATGTTTTGTGCAATGAGATCGTTTTAAACTTTTTCTGATTTGAGGTGCTTGCTTACCCTCTGTAATCCTCTCAAATTTCCAGCAAACAACTAGGGGAAAACAAGGAGAAACCTCAAGCACAACTCAACCATACAAGACAAGTTAAGAAAGTTGGGTTCCAAGTGTGCTAAGTGTGTTGTGGAGCTCATTTTGGCAATTGTTTTTGGAGAAGTTGCTGCGTTTTAAGATCTTATTCTACTGATTATATATCCACCTTGAAGTAGGGATTAAATCCAATATGAAAGGTAAGGAAAGGGCTGGAATTTGGCAGCTAAGTGAGCTGCCGTTCAACTGTTTTTGAGCTGAGTTTTTGGTCCTCTTTTTTGGATTTTTTGCAGTTTATTTGTCTTGAAATATACCTCATATTTAGGGGAAGGACTACAGAAGGATTTATGTAATTATTCCTCTTATTTCCCCCCTCAAAATCTAATGGAAAAATATAGAGAACAGGGCTAAATGTTGTTGATGTTGCCGTGTGTTGTTGTTTCTATTGTGACTGCCTTTTGTAAACTATTTTGGGAAGAATTTTGTGCTATAGATTAAGCATGTTGTTGGCCTATAAATTCAAAGGCTTAATGAGGTCTAAGGCTTGTTATTGAAATAGGAAATCGGCTAAAGAAGAGTTTGTCGGAAAAAGTTATGTTAAGGCATCCAATCCTCGTTGTTCAAGAACGAATATATACAACCGAAAGGGATAATATTCCAATTTCTTCACACTCATATTGAAGCAAGTATAATTCTGTCCGAAGGGCAAAGAGTGCATGACATTGAGTTTGAATTGTTGAAACATTTGGAACAAGTAAATGTGAGATGAAATACGTGTTACTTCCAATTGTGTCATAGTTATAAGTCGAGTTTAAAGTCTCCTTATAGTAGGAACTGTTAGCTAGTCCTTTAATTTATTTTATATATGTTTGATGTTAAATTTTTTTAAAGTTTTGGTTTCTAAGTGAAGTTGGTGAAAGAGCCAAGATGACGTGTAAACGAGTTTTAGCTATGTAAAGGTATCACAAGCAAGTAAGGGTAAATGAGCTTGTGGAAGTGGAAATTCATTATCATGGTTTTCCATTATCTTATATATAGTTTATAAGGTATGTGAGGCTAAGGTATTCCATGATTCCTCTCCCTTAAGCTAAACATCAAGTTAACGAGTTTCCGAATCAAAAATATGCCTAAGTGTTTTCTGTGGAGCTTGTTAAATTCCTTATGTTGCTTGAACCTTCTGATAAATTTGAAAGTCATTGAGTATATGAATCTAAGTGTTATTTGAAAGGTTTATGTGATATATTTTCTTATGTGCAGCTATGAATTATAAAAGAGGTCTGTTCAGGTCGTAGTCTTAGAATTTGTTATTTTTTTATGCCATATGTGCTAGACAGACATGATATGAGCCCAGTTGGCTCCAAATATGAGACTATGATCTTACCACCAACCTGGTATGTCCGGTGGACTGCTGTCCTTTGGCATATTTGATATATGAGACTTATGATCTTACCACCGATGCGTTTATTTCTGGTGGGCAGTTGTCCTTCAGATATGAGACTATGACCTTACCACTGACGTGGTTATGTTAGGTGGGAATTTTTCCTTCATGTATGAGACTATGACCTCACCACTGACGCAATTATATCAAATGGGTAGATGTCCCTTCAGTTATGATCCCTTCGAGAAGGCCATCTCTATAGGGTAGTATTAATTGACCAGAGAAGGTCATTATTTGATTAGGGGCTACATAGCTTATAGATAATGAAGTGTGACTTGTATATGTTCTTACTTGATTATATTCACATGATATATCATATTTTGCTTAGATATCAGCTTCTAGGGTCGCAGGTTGTATCTATTCCCTACTTTAGTTATCAATATCTTGAATGTCTCTATGTTTATTGTTTTGCCTTACATACTAGTACATGTCACTCGTGCTAAAATCCCTTCGCCTGGGGATCCCCTTCCAATAATCGTGCTACAGGTACAGGAAGAGGCTCCGATTAGTAGTCGCAATAGGAGCCTGATTTCAGTAGAGTAGTGGTGTACTCCTTTCTTCCATGAGCTATGTTTCCTTTTTGACTGTTTGAGTTGTGTACAATTGGGTAGGCCGGGGCCCTATTCCGTGCCTTTCAGTTACCTACTCTTTAGAGGCTTGTGTGGACTAGTTGTATAGTTGTTTGGTTGTGTGACCTTGTTGGCCTTTCGTTGTGCAGTTTAGCTTATTGTAGCCTTGTTGGCTTTTTAGTTGTTTAATTGTTGTTGTGATGACCTCATTGATCCAAAATCTATTTTAGTTGGCTTCAGCAGGTGGCCTGGTTTGCCTTAGCATAATCTGTATAGAGGCTACATAGCTGATCTCTTTATTATCTTAGGGTCGGGTGTCAGCAGCACCCTTTTCCAGCTTTGGGTATGTCAAACTTTGTATTAGAGCGAATTCGTGTCCTAGGGAGTCCACAAAGCCGTGTCTAGTAGAGTCTTTCTTATGGGTATGTTTTGCACCATACTTATAATCAAGAGGCTACATAATATCTAGGAGTCGTTTCACTTTTTTTATTAATAATTCATGCTATAGAGAAAGTTCATAAGTATTATGATATCTGAATCCTGTTATTATATTAGAGTATGCCTGTGATTAGGAAGATGACTACGAGGTTGATTGGCACAACCGCAGGAGAGGGCACTAGTCGCCCTCCACTGGATCAGGGAGACAGGTCAGAGGCTCAGAGCGAGTACCTTTCCCTAGGTGCTATAGTTACTCCAGCTATAGTTAGAGCAATGACAGGTAGACCTCCAGCTCCTCTCGCACCAGCAATACCTAAGGGTGATAGAGTGGCAGACCCTCCCGTGCTGGTGGTACCTCCGGTTGCTCTAGAAGGAAGGGGTCTTGAGGGAACCATTCAGTTGATGGCTCATATTGCTGTTGGATAGGAGAGACGTTTGGAGGTTATGTAGGGACATAGAGATCAGATGGCTAAGAGTTCTAGAGCCCGTGAGTTCTTAAGTTTGAGCCCTCTAGTGTTTATTGGATTGGACCCAAGTGAGTATCGGATTTCATTGATCATACCTGCAGAGTACTGAAGGTCATGCGGGTGACGGGGATAGAGGGAGTAGAGTTGCACGCATTCAGACTGCTTGATGTGGCTATATTGTGGTATGAGGCATGGGCTCGATACAGGGTAGCCGATGTATCGCCAGTTGAGTGGGAAGAGTTCTCTGAGGCCTTGATGCACAAATATTTTCCTCGATAGCTCTAATATGATCGAGATGAGTAGTTTTTACATTTAGAGTAGGGCAGTATGAGTGTGAGGAAGTTTTGCCTTCAGTTTAATTCTTTGGCCAAGTATGCTCCACACCTGGTTCAGACAATGGAGGATAGAGTTCATCCTAGGGCTTCATATAGCTTGAGATATTTTGGGGGTATGTACCTAGGAGCATATGGAACATAGCACAAATACAGGCCTTTGCTAAGAGGGAGGAGGATTTAATTTATCAATTGCAGGATACTGGTAGGTAGAAGGAACAAAGGAAATGGGTCAGGACTGTAGGTTCCTACAGAGAGCCTTGGGGTGACTCAAAGGCTCAGTCATCTAGGCATTCAACACAACTTGTAGAGAGTGCTCCACTTCCGCCACAGGGGCAGGGATGGGACTAGAGTTTAGTTCCTTCACAGTGGCTGGAGCGTCCGGAGTAAGGAAGGCCACCATTACCCCCTTGCACTCAGTGTGGAAGGACACATGCAGGTCCATGACATTAGGGGAAAGTAGTATGTTATGATTGTGGGCATCTAGGTCATATTAAGCGGTTTGTCCAAATAGAGGGAGGGGCCAGACTAAGCAATAGGCAGCTTCATCTCCCCCAAATCTCCCTTGAGACCGGGTCCTCAGTCTACTTCAGGCTGAGATAGGGGCCAAGGGTGAGAGGCATCTAGCTCATGGACAGTGCAAAAATGATTCTATGCTTTGGGTGGTCGACAGGACCAAGAGGCATCCTCTGATGTTGTTATAGGTACTTTGACTATTCATTCTCATATTGTGTATGCCTTGCTTGATCCTACTTCTACGTTCTCTTATGTTGCACCATTAGTTGTGAGTCAGTGTGAGATAGTCCCTGAATTACTGTCTAGACCGTTTGTTGTTTCTACGCCGGTTGGCAAATCTTTGTTAGCTAAGTAGGTCTACGTGAATTGTGTAGTGTTAGTGTGTGATAGATAGACCTTAGCTGACCTGGTTGAGCTGGAGATGGTTGATTTGATGTCATTATGGGTATGGATTGATTGGCGACGTGTTATGCTAATATTGATTACAAAAACAAAGTTGTTAGATTGCACTTTCCGGGTGAGTCAGTCCGGGAATGGCGAGATAATGCCGCTATTCGTAAAGGTAAGTGTATTTCATACCTTAAGGCTTAGAAGTTGATATCCGAAGGTTGTATTTCACATCTGGTTCGGGTAAGAGACTTGGAACGTGAGCCTATAACTCTCCAGTCAATCCCTGTAGTAAATGAGTTCCCAGATGTTTTCCTAGAAGATTTGCCTGGGATTACTTTGGAGAGGGAGATAGATTTTACCATTGACTTTCTTCCAATCACCCAGCCATATCAATACCTCCATACAGAATAGTCCCAGCCGAGCTAAGGGAATTAAAGGACAGTTGAAAGATTTGCTCGAAAAGGGTTTTATCCAGCCTAGTGTGTCCACGTAGGGTGCACCAGTATTATTCGTGCAGAAGAAAGATGGATCATTGAGGATGTTTGTTGATTGTAGGCAACTGAATAAGGTAATGATTAAGAATAAATATCCTCTTCCCAGGATTGATGACCAATTTTATCAGTTACAGGGTACCAAGTTCTTTTCGAAGATTGATTTGAGATCTGGGTACCACCAATTATGGGTTAGGGAAGTGCATGTCCCCAAGACTGCTTTTAGGACCAGGTATTGCCATTATGAGTTTCTGGTGATGTCATTTGGGCTTACTAATGCCCCAACAGCTTTTATGGACTTAATGAGTAGGGTGTTTAACCCTTCCTTGATGTATTTTTAATCATTTTCATTGATGACATTATGATTTACTCTCGATCTGAGGCAGAGCATGTGTGTCATCTAAAAACTGTGTTACAGACTCTCAAGGAGAATAGGTTGTATTTTTAATTTTCTAAGTGTGAATTTCACTAACATTTGTGGCTTTCCTTGGTCACATAATTACAATTGAAGGTATAAGAGTGGTAGTTAGAAATTAGAGGCGGTAAAGATTTGGCCCAGACCCTTGAATCCTATAGAGGTTCGTAGCTTGTTGGATTTGGCCGGTTATTATTGCAGATCTGTAGAAGGTTTTCTACTATCTCAGTGCCATTGACAAAGTTGACTCATAAAGTAGTTAAGTTGTAGTGGTCAGAGGCATGCAAGCGCAGTTTTCAGGAATTGAAAGATAGGTTGACTTCAGCACCAATCTTGACTCTTCCAAAAGGTACAAAAAGTTATGTGGTTTATTGTGATGCTTTTAGGATTGGTTTAGGCTGTGTTTTGATGCAACACAACAAAGTCATTGCCTATTCTTCGAGGCAGCTGAGGAAGCATGAGCAGAATTACCCTACCCATGCCTATTCTAGAGTTGACAGTGGTGGTGTTCATGCTAAAGATCTTCCGTCACTACCTGTATTGGGTGCATGTTGATATTTTTACAGACCATAATAGCCTTCGGTTTCTATTCCAGTAGAAGGAGTTAAATTTATGACAGAGAAGGTGGTTAGAATTGCTGAAGGATTATGATGTTAGCATTCTGTACCATCCTGGCGAAGGTAACGTTGTGGCTAATGCGTTAAGCTACATGTCTATGGGTAGCTTGAGTGGTATAGAAGTTGATAGAGTTGAAATGGTGAAGACAATACAACAATTAGCTAATTTTCATATTCAGTTGCTAAATACTGAAGATAAAGGTATAGAAGTTCAAAACACTGTAGAATCCTCCTTGGTGTTAGAAGTTAAGCAGCGACAATATGAGGATCCGGAATTGGTAGTGCTAAGAGATAATATTCCATAGCAGAAACAAACCTTGTTTGAATGTGGGCTAGACAGAGTTCTCAAATACCAGACTCATGTATGTGTGCTGAATAAGGACAAGCTACAGGAGCAAATCATGAGCGAAACTCATTACTCTCGGTATTCAGTACATCCTGGTGCCATGAAGATGTATCGTAACCTGAAGCAGCTATACTGGTGGAACGTCATGAAAGAGAACATTAAAGGTTTTGTGGTCCAGTGTCCTAATTGCCAGTAGGTGAAGGTTGAGCACTAGAGGCCTAGAGGCTTGACTAATAATATGGAGATTCCAGCCTAGAAGTGGGAAGTGATTAATATGGATTTTATTACTGGTTGTCGCGGACAAGCAAAAAGTGTGACTCTATTTGTGTTACAATAGATAGACTGACTAAATCATCTCACTTTCTACCGATCAGGATGACTTATGCCGTAGAGGATTATGCCAGGTTGTATATCCGTGAGATAGTTAACCTATATGGCATTTCTTTGTCCATTATTTTATATGAGATACTTAGTTTATGGTAAACTTCTAGAAGTCTTTCCAGAAAGGCCTAGGCACTCAGGTGAATCTTAGCACCACATTTCATCCCCAGATAGATGGACAGGCTGAATGCACCATTCAGACGCTTGAAGATATGTTGCATGCCTGTATTTTGGACTTGGGGGAATCTGGGATGAATGTATTCCCTTGATAGAATTTTCCTATAATAATAGTTATCCGGCAAACATTCAGTTGGCTCTGTATGAAGCTTTGTATGAGCGGAAGTGTAGATCGCCAATCGATTGGTTTGAACTTAGCAAAGAAGAACTATTGGGGCCTAATCTAGTGCAATAGGCTATAGACAAAGTAAAGCTTATTTTGGGATCGACTTCAGAAAGCTTAGAGTAGATAGAAATCTTATTCTGACATACGCCGTCGAGCGTTGGAATTCTCTATTGATGATTGGGTCTTCCTAAAAGTGTCTCCTACAAAGGGCGTCATGCGATTTAATGGAAAGAGAAAATGAGCCCTAGATATGTTTAGCCTTTCAGAGTTATCCGCAGGATAGGAAAATTAGCCTATGAGTTGGAGTTTCTAATTGAGAAAGTGGAAGTTGACCCTGTATTTCATGTATCTATGTTGCGGAATTGTATAGAAGACCTGACCCATATTATTCATATTGATGATGTCTTTATTTTTGAGGAGATGACCAATATAGAGAACCTAATTGCCATCCTTGATTGGCAAATTAGAAATCTTCGAACTAAGGAAGTTGCCTCGGTCAAAGTATTATAGCGAAGTAATAACATTGAGGAGGTAACTTGGGAGTGCAAGGAAGAAATGAAAAAGAAGTATCCTCACCATTTTACGATGTCGATGTGATATCGAGGTATGTATTTGATAACTAAGTTATTTAGTATGTGTTTTGAGGCATGTTAAGCAAAGTCAATTCTCATTCGAGGATGAATGTTCCTAAAGGGGGAGGATGTTACACCTTGAATTTTTTTTAATGATTATTTGATATTTGTATTCTATATTAAGGGATGTACGGCTTGTATATTGGTCGTAGGTGAGGAAGGAAACATGTACGAAGGGAAAAGTGAAGAGTATGTGAAGTTCATAGATAAGGGTCAAATTTAAATAACTATATATCCAAATATATAATGAGTTAGAACCTCCATGACCTATCAAATCAAAGGTATTTGAGTCTAGTTTTTAGAACATCAAACTGCTCGTCAATCAGAATTCGTAATAAAAAATTAGAGATATTTTACAGTGGCACTTCCGAGCAGTAACGTGGACACCGCTCAAACACTTTTATATTTTATGTTTTTTGCTATGAGATCATTTTCAACTTTTCCAGATTTGAGGTTCTTACTTACCCTCTGCAATCCTCTCAATTTTCCAGCAAAAAACAAAGGGAAAACAAGGAGAAACCTCAAGCACAACTCAACCATATACAAGACAAGTTAAGAAAGTTGGGTTCCAAGTGTGCTAGGTGTGTTGTGGAGCTCAATTTTGTAGTTGTTTCAGGAGAATTTGCTGCGTTTGAAGAGCTGATTCTACTGATTATATATCCACCTTGAAGTAGGGATTAAGTACCAGAGGAAACGTAAGGATATCACCCTCTTTAAACCCCTTAAATTGCAAGTGAAAGGGCTGGAATTTGGCAGCTAAGTGAGCTGCTGTTGGGCTGTTTTTGAGCTGTGTTTTTGCTCGTTTGTTTTTGGATTTTTTGCAGTTTATTTGTCTGGAAATATACCTCATATTTAGGGAAAGGACTACAGAATGATTTAGGTTATTATTCCTCTTATTTTCCCCCTCAAGAACTAATGGAAACAAGTAGAGGAAAGGGCTAAATGTTGTTGATGTTGCTGGTGTTGTTATTGCTATTGTGACTGCCTTTGGTAAGTTATTTTGGGATGAATTTTGTGCTAAATATTAAGCTTGTTGTTGGCCTATAAATCCACTGTATTAAGGAGGTTGAAGGCTGGTCATTGAAATAGAAAATAGGCTAAGGAAAAGTTCCTCGGAAAAAGGTAGGTTAAGACGTCCTATCCTCGTTGTTCAAGCATGAATATATACTATCCAAAGGAATAATATAAAAATGTCTTCATACTCATATTTAATAGAGTATAATTCTGTCCAAATGGCCAAAAGTGCATGACATTCAGTTAGAATCATTGAAACATTTAAAATAAGTAAATGAGAGATGAAATACGTGTTACTTCCAATTGTGTCGTAGTCATAAATCGAGTCTGAAGTCCCCTTATCGTGGGCACCATGAGCTGGTACTTTACTCTATGTTATATATATGTGATGTTAAATGTGCCTAAATGTCAGCTTGCTAGGTGAATTTGGTGAAACAGCCAAGATGACGATGTGTAAATGAGTTTAAGCTATGTAAAAGATGTTGCAAGCTAGTAAGGGTAAGTGAGCTTGTCGAAGTGGAAATTCCTTTTCATGGTTGTCCTTTATCTTATATATATGTTATAAGGTATGTGAGGCGGGGAGATTCCATGATTCCTCTCCCTTAAGGTAAACATTAGGTTATCGAGTTCCCGAATCTAAAATGTGCCTAAGTGTTGTTTATGGAGCTTGTTGAATTCCTTATGTAGTACAAACCTTCTTATAACTTTGAAAGTCATTGAGTATATGCATCTAAGTGTTATTTTAAAGGTTTATGTGATATATGTGCTTATGTGCAGCTATAAATTATAAAAGAGGCCTATTCAAGTTGTAGTCTTGGAATTTATCATTTTTGTTTTATGCCATATGTGTTGGAAAAACATGATATGAGCCCAGTTGGATCCATATATGAGACTATGATCTTACCACTAACCTGGTATGTCTGATGGGAAGTTTTCCTTTGGCATATTTGATATATGAGACTTATGATCTTACCACCAAGCATTTATGTCTGGTGGGCAGCTGTCCTTCAGATATGATACTATGACCTTACCACCGACATGGTTATGTTAGGTTGGAAGTTTTCCTTCATATATGAGACAATGAACTTACCACTGATGCATTTATATCAAATGGGAAGATGTCCAGTTATGATCCCTCTGAGACGGCCATCTTGTTAGGGTAGTATTAATTGACCAGAGTAGGTCATTATTTGATTAGGGGCTACATAGATTATGGATAATGCAGTGTGACTTGTATATGTTCTTACTTGATTATATTCACATGATATATCATATTTTGTTCAAATATCAGCTTCTAGGGTTGCAGGTTGTACCTATTTCCTACTTTAGTTTTCAGTATCTTGAATGTCTCGATGTTTACTGTTTAAGCCTTTCATACCAGTACATTTTATTTGTGCTAACATCCCTTTTCCTGGGACCCCCTTCCAAAAATTGTGCTGCAGGTACAAGCAGAGGCTCGGATCGATAGTTACAATACGAGCTTGATTTTAGTAGAGTAGTGGTATGCTCCTTTCTTCCAAGAGATATGTTTCCTTTTTGACTGTATGAGTTGTGTACAGTTGGGTAGGTCAAGGCCTTGTCCTGTGCATTTCAGTTACCTACTCTTTAGAGGCTTGTGTGTACTAGTTGTATAGTTGTTTGGGTTGTGTGGCCTTATTGGCCTTTCGTTGTGCAGTTTAGCTTATTGTGGCCTTGTTGGCTTTTTAGTTGATTAATTATTATTGCGGAGACCTCATGGATCCAATATCTATTTTTTTAGATTCGGCAGGTAGTCTGGTTGGCCTTAGCATTATCAATATAGAGGCTATATAGCCGATCTCTTGATTACATTATGGTCAAGCGTCAGTTGTGGCCTTTCCCATCTTTGGGGCATGATATTTGCTTCCTCATATCTCTCTATGGCCTTGCCAAGATTGGCCAGGCAGTTTTCAAAAGTGTCACAAACGACTGAGAAGTCGTCCATAAAAACTTCCAATGTATGCTCCACCATATTAGAGAATGTCGATATCACACACCTCTGGAAAGTTTCAAGTACATTGCATAACCCAAATGGCATGCATCAGAAAGAAATGGTCCCATCAGGGCAAGTAAAAGTTATCTTCTCTTGATCCACTAGTGCAATTGATATTTGGTTATATCAAGAATAACCATCTAGGAAGCAATACCACCCCCTGCCTACCAATTGATCCAGCATCTGATCCATAAATGGCATTGGAAAGTGATCTTTAAGTGTCCAAGTGTTCCACTTCCGATAGTCTATACAGACACGCCTACCCGTGACATGTCTCAATGCAATCAACTCATTCCGTTACTTTGCCACCACAGTCATGCGTCCCTCTTTGGGGATGAATTGTACCAGACTCACCCATTTGCAGTCAGAGATCGGGTATATGAGACATGCATCTAACCATTTAATTATCTCTTTATTACCACCTCTTGCATTGGTGGATTTAGTCTATGCTGATGTTCTCTGCTTGGGATAATCTTCATCCAGCTGGATTTTACGAATATATAACCTCGAGGGAATCTCAATAATGTGTCATGACCCGAGTTTACACCCTAGCCGTAACACGAGAAAAGGAACCCCAAAAGGCTCAAAGTCGACTCATGGCATAATCTAGCATAGAATTTAACAATAAAAATAGATAATAGAAACATAACTGAGCGGAAGCTAACATTAAGGAGTCAACTTAAGCGTAAGGAAATAATCTAACAAAATATTTAATACATAGACTGAATCTGATTTCACATGTCTAAAAGCCTCTACTAATCTGATGAGTTGCTAGGAAAGTCACCAGCTAACTCCTAAAGTCTAAAAACTGAAATACAACTGAATAAGAACATCAACCTCGTCCTAGAGAGATGAGGACTCACCACAATCCGCTGAGATGGAAGAAAGAGAGAGTCTACTCGCAGGGCTGAGTCTGGATGCCTGAATCTATATCATGAAAAGATATAGCACATAATGTATGCGTTCAGTACTTGGAATGTACTGAGCATGGAGAGTCCCAATTGAACTAGGGAAACGTTCTCGGCTATGGAGAATCCCCACTGATTTAAGGGAAATATTCTCGGCTATGGAGAGTCCCCGACTGACTAAGGGAAACATTCCCGACAATAGAGAGTCCCTGGATAACTAAGGGAAACATTCTCGGCTATGGAGAGTCCCTGACTAACTAAGGAAAAAATTCTTGGCTATGGAGAATCCCTAGCTAACTAAGGGAAACATTCTCGGCTATGGAGGGTCCCTGGATGACTAGAAAATGAGGAGTACTAATCTGCCATTATACATCTGGTCTATGCTACTGCAGCTAATCAGAAACCTGAGCATTTACTGGTTTCAGCATATAGTATTCATTTAGAAAGGATTAGGGCTACTTTCTACTAACAACAAGCCCAAACGTCTGAAGGATCATTCTCATGCTTTATCGTCATAATTCACATCGTCATGGTATCAAATCATCATTTGATATACACCTTTTATATTTGCAGACATCTATAGTTTTATATCATACTTTTCACACCTCCATGATATTAAAGCTCGGAGTTCATAATATACGATGTATAACATAGAGTCATGTAGGACCCATAGGTCCAATTCACACTTTAGCGTGTATACATTGATTCATATATTCTGATTTATAAAAAAACACATATACTCAACTCATACCTTAAACATGTACAACGAGATCATGGTAGAAATATATATTTATTTCACGGAACCCATTTCGAAATTTACCCCAATTCATAAAGAAGATACACTAATTATACCATTATCATAGGTTCACCTCATACCCAAAACATTTACATTGAAAACATAATGAAACATATACATACTTCCCATTGATCAAGCCCATAAGTTCTAATCCCATCTCAACCTATCTATCAAATCATATTTTCTAGGTTTTAAGCGAATTCTTACGATGTTCACATATTTTATACATGGGTACAGGTTCTTGATACAATCGAGTGAACAATAACAAAACCTAATCCAAGTTTTAGGCCATCTCATGAAGGAAATATAAAATCATGCATTTCCACAAATAAGCACATAATCCATGATATTAAAATAATTCCATAAGCATAAATGAATTTTACTCCTAATGGGTCTTAGAATTCATAGAAGACATAGAAGAATCATTCATAAATTGAAACCTTAGATCATGCTTTCTAGAATAATTGAAATAGAGTTTTTTTTATAAAGCATTTTGGGACGCAAGGATGGAAGGTTATTGTTACACCCCATAAATTCTCGACATGTAGATGGCCTATTCACATGTTGGTTAAGAGTTTTAGAATGCCATACATGCTAGAAAAAGGCCCGGGGGAAGATCGGGCAGGCACCAAGTCGGAGCGTCGCAAGGCAAATGCTACTTATAAATCGCATTCGACGAATGCGACTTATAAATTGCATTCGATGAATGCGACTTAAAGGTCTCAACTATATAAAGCCTCCAACTTCAGTTTTTAACTTCATTTCATCATTTTATTTCCAGAACACAAAGAGAAACAGAGGGTGCGAAGGGTTTGAGGAAATTTCCTTCCGATTATGCCATTATACGCGGTCCAAACTCGGTATAACCTTGGGTAGTGACGTATTAAGCAGCAAGGAGCACTCCTACAGGTTTAGTTTCGTGAAATTCAGCCGGCGAATTGTCGTGCTACCGAGTTAAGGTAAGTAGAATTGCTCCAAATTAGTGTCAATATACTCCTAGCCCTATAGTGAGTATTTCTCCCTTCTGGACTTTCGAGAAATAGCGAGTTTTTGACCGTTTTTCGATAAGCCAAAGTTTGGGCTATATATATATTAAAAGTGATAGTTTCTTCCATAATATTAGCGTATTTAGTTCTAATTGATATATATATGAATGCAGTTGGGAGAGATAGCAGAAGTACTAACCGAGCTACGCCAGTTAGTCGGGAAATCCGAAGTGAAGGTATGTAAAGCTAGTTCCTTTGGCAAGTTAGTAATTCAGTATAGCAAATAGCGTGGACTATAGAAGAAATAGTTCAGAAGTCAAGAATTGAGTCCAGTGTGAATCTAGAAAGCATGTTTTATAATATTATGATATATTAAGAATAAAAGTTAGTAAAGAAATATCAGTAAGTTAGATAATATCTCAGATACAGTATAGCTCAGTATGAGAATCAGTTTCATGCAGAAAAGAGTTCAGAATAAGAAATCAGAATACAAATAGTATATTGAGATCGAACATGCTTGCTATATGTGATTATTGTTTGTTGAGACCTGTTTGTGCTATGAGGGCACCCCTAGAGTTTCCTTGCCGCACCAGGGTTAATAACTGTGTGGACTCGCCCGCCAGAGGGTGAGAATACATCACTCCAAGGAGTGGCATGCCGTCTGTAGTAGGACGACGATGGGATGCAGCATTCTCCATATCAGGCTGATCAGCATAGCAGTATAACTTACCCTATCGAGCGCTTGCGCCCAGGGGTCAGTTTACAATTTACAGATACAGATTACAGTTTACAGATACAGGAGTCCTCCGGACTCAGATACAGTTATAGTCAGGGGCCCAAAGAGCCCAAGCTGCATACCCAGGGGG
>JACEIK010006189.1:36961-50838 GCA_018107945.1 Datura stramonium | reverse complement strand
TTTCCAGAATAAAATCATGACAAAATGATTTTAGGAGCTAAGGGACCTATTTATAGTAGATGAGAATCGTGCAAAATTAAGCCTATCGTGGAATGGCTCCGTGTCATGGAGTGTATCGCGGAGCACTGCCTCCGTGACATGGAGGTAACGTGGAGGCACACTGGAAATTGCCTCAGGATGCCAAGATGCCGAGGGTCACCGCGCTGGCCGGCGTGACACACTGCTCATGTAGCGCGATGGCATGCTGCTGGCACGCAGGTCGCCTGGCGTGGCATGGCGCTGGCGCGCGGAACGCCTACCTGCTTGCTGCCTTCCTCTTGTGCTTGGCATGGGCGTGTTACGGCGCTGGGCGCGGCACACGCACATCGTGGCACGCTTCCTGGTGCGGCCAGCCTTGCTAAGGCATGCTCCTTGCCGACATTGGCAAATTGCTCCCGACTCCATTCATCTACTTCACCAACTTATCAATTAGTTCCTAAAATTCATTGAAACCTACAAAACAAGGACTAATCATGTTGGTTAATACATATATTCACATTTATATAAAATCACATGAAAATGTATATAATTAATTAGCTAAACACAACTAAATTAAGTTATAAAGCATCACTCGGGCATGCTATTTTTCTCGAGATCACTAGTAACCTTGGGGTGGTCACGGAAGGCCCCTAAGTGAGGACAACCTCACCCGAGGTGCTATATTGAGGTTTCAATCTAGCCAATGACAAGCATATATGGCTTTCGAGGCCTAACGCGACCGTTGCTCGCCATTAGAATAATTTGTATGGCTGCTTGCAGGCACACTCCGTGCACCTGTATCTAATTAGAGGATCCTGGTTGTGATCATGATCTCACGCGGTTTAGACCGGATAGGGAGAGACCTGAAGTGGCCTAATAACACTATGAATGTCCTACTCAGGCAACTATAACTCACAAGCAACTGTAGGGTCACAGACAACCAATTACCTAGTTCATTTTCTTAGAACGACTGTAGAGCTGATACTGACCGAAAGTGCTTTTGAGCGGTCGATCCCTTTTCCTCCACAAGAAGCTCATTGCCATCCTTAGCCAAACGGTAATACTGTACTAACATGGTCCTAGTCCTTTAGACCTTAACTTGGTTTGCTCAGATCTTATATGACCTTTCTGGGCGGTTCCTAAACCTATAGATATGTTTGTATATACTTAGCCACTCACGACAATCTGTACTTGAATATCTTATAGGAACAGGCTGGGATTGTGGCCCTACCTCCAACTGCTAATAAGGTCCCCTTCTTTAGGGTACCCACGGGTCTATTTGACCTGAACAACTTGTCTGGCTTCCTGGCAACCTATATGATAGATACTAAGTCAATTGGAACTGATAATCACTGATAGTAGCTAACTAGATGGCAGCTTTTCACTCAGTTCACTAGATGAACCTAGTGTCGCTGACTCTAAAGTGTGGCCCTCTTATCTAAATTTTGTCCCTGGGGCGTAAGGGTACGCCAATGGGCTCAAAGCATTCTTTTCCTGACAATACAGGCCACAAACTGGTAGTTATATCGCCTAACTGCGCCTATGTTGTTTAGCTTACTAACTTAGGCCCAATAATTACTCATAAGATTCTAAGTTCTAGGCCCGACAAAAAAGCAAAAATTCTACTGATACAATGAACTGGAGAATAGAAGAGTGTCTATGACAGTTCTAGCGCGTACCACACTCAACATGTTCTTTCCCGAGAGGAGATACTGTGGTATATTCTATATACATTTTCTAGCAGCTAACCACAACATATATATTCATAGTCTACAAACAACAGCTGACCACAACATATCTAATCACAATATACTAATAACAATTATTTGCAACATATGAGACCATTATTTCTATTCAAGAACACAAGTCGTATCACTATACGATAAGAATAACTTTCCGAGGGAAAAGCCTTACATACCTTAGCTGCTAATTCTCGATTATCTGACAAGTTTCAATTTATATTCAATAGCTCTTTCCAATTATAACCGTAATACTAGAAGAAATTGACTATTTCAATACCGAAATTTGCTTAAAATGATAACCTTTTGATACTAATAGAAATTATAATTCAACTACGTAAAGTACAACCGAAAACCTGTAATTTCCCGAGAGTACAGAAGGGAGAAATTCTTACCTAAAGCTTGTGGTTGTATTGGAATCAATTAGGAGTAATTATGATAACTTTTACTTGGCGAAGTTCTGATTTTTCGGGCATATTTTGATAAAATAACTCCGTAGTAATGTTCCCTTCAGGCTTAAAACTCGATACCCGAAGTTAATTTGAGTTTGGGCAGCGTTTGGTAGCATAATTGGGTGAAAAATAATTGAAATCTTCGTGTTTCTCTTGACTTGGCCGAGACAAATGTTGGGAAATGAATTACAATTGAAGGGAGGGACTTTTTATATAAGTGAGGTTGGTGGCAGGGGCAGCCTCGCACCGGCCATTGCGCTAACATGCCTTCCGCGTCGCGCCCCAGTGCTTGGCCCGCAGCACCATCCAGTGCACTGGCGACTGGCGCTTCGCGCTGGCCCCTCATGGTTTAGCCTTGCCCGACCCTGATTCCAAGGATTTTTCCACATGCTTCAAGCTCTTCTTACCCGTCACAAGTCCACATGTATGCTTACTAATCATTAACATTTACGGGGTGTAACATATCCCCTGAAGAACATTCATCCTCGAATGTCATTCTCAGGTTTAACGAGGTTAACTACCAAGATTTGCGAAAATTTCGGCAGAGTCACCCCTATATGATGGACCGTTTGAAAGCCTGAAATACAAAATAGTCCAACACAGGTGCCTCATAGGATGCTATAAACAACTTTTTCATCACAAAGAGGCAGCTAGCTAAATAATACGGATAACGTAAGAAATAAAATAACAACTGAATAAGAACATCACCCCTACTGTAACACCTCAATCAATCTTGGAACAAGTGAGAATATCTAGACTTCATGTCATCCTCAGCTTCCCAAGTCATCTCTTCTTTATTTCTATCCCTTTGTAAGATCTTACTAGACTACAACTGTGATTCTTAAAAATGGCCCCTTATGGCCTTGTCCATCTAGAACAGTCATTGTAGTCCCCTTAAGGTAACTCTTCAGTATCCTGAATATTTCCAACTGGGTCAACCTGAGAGGAAATCTCCTATGCACTTGCATAATATTAATGAATAGATCCTAACCCGAAGGTACCTCTATCTCATAGGCAACTTGGACAAGCTCTCGGAGGGTCTGGTACGGCTTAGTGAGTCTAAAACTGGGCTCGCTTTTCTTTTAACTTCCATGACGCCCTTCCTTAGTGGAGTTTCCAGTAATACAAAATTGCCGCTTTAATCTTTAACTCCTTACGCTATACGATAACCCTGAGCTGCCGATATATCCTTCCTGAAGGGTTTAGCTTTCTTCATTTGGTTGATGTATTAGTATGCCAGCTTAACTACCCTTAATCTATCTGCTTCAAGTCATCATAGAGGGGACCTATATTTCTACCTATAACAGGTCTCCAGGCATCTGACCCCTGTGCTCTGCTTGGCTATTTGCTTGGAGACAAGAAGTCATCCTTATATTAGCGTGCACTCCAATCTGTCCTAACAGTTTCCCAGAACCTAACTGGGAGTTGTGCCTCTCTATTAGAGTTTATTAGACACTAGGGCTCCACATAACTGGACTACTTCTTAAATATCTAAGTCGGCATAAGCTTTAGTTAAAACATAATTCCATCTGACGAGACATAAGTTGATCTTGTTAGCCTTCCTATGCCGACTCAAGTGAGGTCAATTTACACCTGGTATGAGATAACCTTACAACTATATTCATGTTGACTGCTCTCCACTCCCCTGTAGGCATGACTATCTCCTGAATTAGTATTCTCGGTCCCTGCCGTCCAGCCTTCCCTGGCTGGTCATTGGCGCTCTGCACTACAACTCAATGATATCTTCCCTCGTCCCATGACACTAGTAGGTCTCTCTTTACGACCTGATGTATTTTTCATTAAATTCTAGGTGGAGGGGGTAACAGACATGATGCGCCTTGGCTATAATCTTCTAATGAAGTTCTGCCACATTTGGGTCATATGACTCCGCCCCTTATTATCTCAAAGGCCAATAACTCCCTACTGGGTCTTGTCTCCAGGTTGTACCAGGTTAGAATCTCCATGTCGTCACTCTTTTACTCCCACAATCGATGGTGATATTGCAATATTCTAGGTTACAACCTTACTATCTGTTAAATGTAAGACCGATGCTTGTTTCTCGACACTCAACGGTGGCCCTATGCTCTGCCAATTTACTTTTAGCCTAGGGAGTGATTCTGTTCCCTCTAGAGTTAAGTACTCGTGCCTTTACCCTTGCTCCCTTAGACTGAGCTTTGGGGTCCATGCCTTCTACTTTATTCTATTAAAGATATTACTAACCAAGTCTTACGACCTATATCCTTCTAAACTGCACTCAGGCCTATTTTATTCATGGGATCTCTCTGTCCTTCAATATAATAAGCTAGGGCCGTAACCATTATCTTGCGGATAAGCCCTAATGTTATTAGCATACTGCAGCGGAATCAACCTCTTTTTGACCGAAGCTTTCTATTGCTGGGAGTTTATCACTAATGGACTCTCTCACACGCTCTTAAGTGTTGCTGGCAACCTCGCCAACCCTTCTGGTTTACTTATTTTGAGGGTATAGATAACTTTGTAAACATTAGGGGTCTTAACCCTTTCTAACATTTTTCGTAGTCAACAATTCTAGCCCCCATTTACTCTTTATTCTGGGAAACATGACATTGCTACCTTCGCTTTCTATTGTACTGAAAGAATAAACTAGGAAGTGGGAGGTAACCCCATCATTCTATACCAGGGCTAGGGCACGAATTACTTGTACGACCATGTGCACTTGCGTGTAATTGGGAGTGAACAGAGTCTCCCGGCCCTCATTGCCAAAACTATTAAGAAGGAGCTCAGATCACTATATGAGAATGTCGCCACTTTGTGAAAGCGAGTAGATTCTATGGAAGGGGAAGTCACGTCCCTCCGAACTGAGGTGCAGGAATGGAAAAGTTGGACTTCAATCGAAGTGCCCGACATGAGGGATTTGGATGCTGAATGGCTTCTCCGTCTTTAGCTTGGGGGCTAATTGATGACACGTTTGAAGGGCTGGGCGATGATTTTTCTGGGCTTGGTGATGCCAATGGAGGTTATGGTGGTGATGAGGCTGATGATGAAGAGGAGTGACCCGTTCAGGAGTTTCTTGTCCCTTCTCCCATTGTTCATTTTGCATATTTACATTGGGGACAATGTATTCTTTTGAGTGGGTGGAGGGATGAGTGCTGTTGATGGGGGATATTTGTTCTTAAGTTATTTGTTTCTTAAGTTGAGTAAGTCCAGCCTTTGTCGGGTTGTTGTGAGTGATGATTTCCCTTGCCGGGCGGTTGTGAGTGATGAATGCCCTTGCCGGGCGTGTTTTGTTATTTGATTGAATGAATGAATTGGTTTGTGTATTTTTGTGGATCGTATTTAGTGACTCAATGGGGTCTCTGGTTTTAAGTATCGTATTTTGAAATTTTCAAATGAGATGACCCCACAAATTCTGTTTCTCTTTAGCCATTGTAAATAGAGTAGTATAGAAATTAAAACTCTGAGGGTTTTCTTTTGACCACAGTTCTTTCCCACGGAGCATTCTTTTATTTTAGTTAATTTTGTTGTCAGACTGGATAGGCATTTTCCGATGATGGATTGAGTGGCGATATTCTTAAGGGAAATGCCATGTCACTTTGAGTTTGTTGCCAAGTTGTTTTAAGAGGCATAAACTAAAAATTTTCTTGTGATTGAAATGAGAATGTGAAAACAAGGGCATGAAGATGAGGTAGTGAACAAGTGTTGACACCGTAGCATAGTAATCTTGGTCGTACATTGCAATTTCCCTACTTGACTTATGATGATTGCTTTCTTGATATCCTAATGTGATGTTTCATTATGGAAAATGACTCTTGTAGACCCTTTAAGGGTGATTCATCATGTGGCGAGGATATTTTTGTTAATATTGTGCATTACATCTTGTCTAGAACTTGCCCTAAATGTGACTCAAGGCGAAATCCTAGATGTAGTTGCACCAAGGAAATGAGTTTAGGCCCTCAGTTGTCTAGCCACTTAAACCATACGCTCTCCATGATCATTAATCCTTGTTAGCCAATTTTGAGCCTTAAAACCTTTCCTTGACAACCACATTACAAGCCTTAAGATCATTCTTAATACCTTTTTTGGCCCCAATTCTCCCTAAATGCTAATGAAAAAATAAGTGCTGAAACAAGGTTCAATGCCTAAGAAGAAAGGAATGAGAAAAGTAAATGTGAAAAAATGAGGCAAGAGCCTAAGTTTGGGGGTATGCAAAACAAAGGGGAAGACAAGAATTATAGTGTAAAGTGAACATCACTTGTAGATAAAGTGCACACAAAGATGAATCCAAAAATAAAAAGACTAATTATGTGAATTGGTGTTCCCTCTTGAGGTAATAAGGCTAGTGGTAGCAGCTAAAGAGGGGTTATGAAAGAAATGAAAGGCATCAACAAGAAAAGAAAGGAAAAGGAGGTTGAGTGAGAGAAATTGCTATAAGACATGGCACGAAAAGCATTAGGGAGGATCTAGTAACTACAGCCAAATGTGTATCACACCCTGACCTTAAGCCTACATCATAGCCAGCAAGTCCTAAGTGATTCTAGGTTCAACTACTCTACATTAGTGGTGAATTACATGCAGGGTAAGTCTATGGGTCAAGTGTGTTCAGAAAGATATCTTTTGGGAGAGTGAGTGTGAGTGTCTCTTCCAATTGATCCCTGGTATGCATTCAAATGATCAAAGAGTCAAGAGAATAGGGATCCTTATATNAGATATCTTTTGGGAGAGTGAGTGTGAGTGTCTCTTCCAATTGATCCCTGGTATGCATTCAAATGATCAAAGAGTCAAGAGAATAGGGATCCTTATATTTTTTTAGTGGCATCATTCCTTTAAGGGATGCCAGAGCATTTCAAGTTCATACGGGCATAGAACAAGGAGTGCAAACTCTAAGGCAAGCTTTGAATTTTCAATGATTACAACTTGAGATGCTATGTGTGTTACTTGATTGAGAATTTCCTTGTGTGGTTAATGATTCCTTTCAAAAAGCTTTACTTGATATAAAGTTGTCGACTTCTTGAAACACCTTCATTGCTTTGGCCTTTTGGGGTATTTCCTTCTCTTTTCGGTGAGCATGATGAATATTTTTGGGTTGTCATAGTCTAGTTAGTTGGTGAAGTCTAAATTGTGAAGAAATGTGACCTCTTCCTCAAAAGTTGAAGTATTGCATTACTTTAGGACAAGAAATGATTCAAGTTGGAGGTTTGATGAGTTGGTAATTTACAAACTCATTAGATTCTAAAGTGTGAGTTTTTTCTTAGTTCTCGAGTTGATTATTTGGATTTTATGCCCTTTTTTCTTTTGTTGTGTGCAGATGCCTATGTTTGAAGAAAAGAGCTAAGATGGTGTAAAATGGAGTAAATAAGCAGAAGTGGCAAAATGCAGGTGTTAACCAGCGAAATGCCAGTTTAAAAGATGAAGGTTACTGCCTTGTCGGAGGAATGCCACCAGTGGTTCACAAGTCGCTTGTGGCGAGACACCGATTCAGCTACCGAATGACACTTAGAAAAGTCTAGAATTGGCATCTAAGGTCCAACGGTTCATGGTTTGGCATCGGCGAAATGCCGGGTGAACCACCGATGTTCACTGGAAATGACTAAAAAAGAAGAGCAAGTATCCGATGGTTCACGGATTTCATCAGCGAGCCGCCGATGCCTTTGTCGGTTCCAGAATGATGCTATTAAGGGTAAAATTGTCCATTGCTAAAAAAGGAAGGAAAAATACCTTACTTTTCAGGGTATAAATAGAAAGAGAAGTACATTGCAAAAAGGGGAGAAGAGAGAAGAAGAAGATAGAGAGATTGATAGAAAAGCCAAGTACACATCACATCATCTTTCCTTTTTAGCTGAGAAAAGGGATTTTGATTGAAAGTTGTAAAAGATACTCTACTCTCTTTTCTTCTTTGGTATTATTTAGTTCCAGCTGTAGTTGAAGGATAATTTGATTTATCTACTCTTCATATTAAATTCAATAATACCTTCGACGATTGTGTTTTTAAATTTCTTAGCTATGAATAGCTAAAATCATTAATTAGAGGTGCGTGATAATGAATACTTAATTGGATTAGGTATTGCTAGAGTTAATTTCATAATGTTCAATTAATTGTAAATCTATTGGATTTCCTTCAATCTATTAATGAAGATCCATTGATGATCATATGAGTCTATCTATACTTTCTTGATTGTTGCTCGGGAGAGAATAATTAAGTATTGGAAGGGAATCCAATAGTGGGTATGGTTGTGAGGTTGTAAAATTAAGCTAATAATAGCCGAAATTACTTCGTCTTTCCTAATTAGCAACTAATAGCTAGGAATAGTGAAGTTGTTGATCCAAATCAATTTGGGTGTGTTAAATTGCAACTAGAGTTTGAGAAAACTCTAGTTAGGGGTAGACAATAGGCTGGGAAGCTGAGGCTACCTATTTCCCGAGATTATATACATTATTGAACTTATGAAGATAACCTGGTCCATCTCAATCTAATTAGTATTTCATCTACACCGCACCTCTAGTATTTCACAAATATTGTCTACAACTTAGCTGATCCTTTTATTTTGAGTTAACTAAAGAAATTTGTGTAATTCTATGCAAAGTTTATTCCCCCCATTTCTTTGTTTTTATGTTAAATCTATATGTTGCAAGCTAAAATCGAATTCTCAATCGACGCTTGAATTTATCACTCCTTAGTCTTCGTGGGATTCAACCCCGACACTCATCGGGTTACTTGTTTTGATTTTATGACCATGTATATTCGTTGATTTAAGAATATATTTGGGACGTTATCATCTGGATACCTGAATCTATATCATGAAACGATATAGCATATAAAGTATGCGGTCAGTACTTGGAATGTACTAAGCATGTGGGGAAACATAAACAAACTAAACATACAAGTATACAAGAAGGAAATAAACTGAGTACGTCGACATATAACTGATTTAGAATGCAATAATCCTCTTCTGAGTCAGATACACATATATACATGAAACATCCATTTGGAACTCATATTCTTAAACATCATCAAAGTCATGTATAAGGGTCAAGTACTAAACATTTAATGAGAGCCGAAGCTGAAGCTAGTATCACACGTTGTATTGGATATCTGCTGATAACTGAGTCTGCATTGTATTATGTTATATCTGTTTTAAACTGAAGTCTGAACTATAAGAAACTGAGCCATATTAATAACATAAACTAAGAGAGTCATTCTCTACTATGGAGAGTCCCAACTGAACTAGGGAATCGTTCTCGGCTATGGAGAATCCCGACTAATCTAAGGGAAGCATTATCAGCTATGGAGAGTCCCTGATTGACTAACGGAAACATTATCATATGTGAGAGTCCCTGGATAACTAAAGGAAACATTCTCAGCTGTGGAGAGTCCCTGACTGACTAGAATATGAGGAGTACTGATCTGACATTATACATCTGGTCTATGCTACTACAGCTAATCAGAAACATGAGCATTTACTGATTTCTTCATACATTATTTGTTTATAAAGGATTAGGTCTACTTTTTACAAACAAAAATCCCAAACGTCTGAAGGATCATTCTCATGCTTTATCATCATAATTCACATCAGCATGGTACCAAATTTTTATTTAATCTACACCTTGCGTTTATGAACATCTATAGATTCATATCATACTTTTACACCTCCATGACATTCAAGCTCCGAGTTCATAACATACGACGTATAACATAGAGTCAGGTAGGATCCATATGTCGAATTCACACTTTAGCATGTATACATTGATTCATATATTCCGATTTACAGAAAAACCCATATACTCAATTCATACCTTAAACATGCACAACGAGATCATGGTAGAAACATATATTTATTTCACGGAACCCATTTCAAAATTTACTCCAATTCATAAAGAAGATACGCTAATTATATTGTTATCATAGGTTCACCTCATTCCCAGAACATTTACATCGAAAACATATACATACTTCCCATTGATCAAGCCCATAAGTTCTAAACCCATCTCACCATATCTATCAAATCATATTTTCTAGGTTTTAAGAGAATTGTTACGATGTTAATATATATTAGACATGGGTACAGGTTCATGATACAATCGAGTGAACAATAACAAATCCCAATCCAAGTTTTAGGCCATCTCACCAAGGAAATTCTATAATCATGCATTTCCACCATTAAGCACATAATTCAAGATATTAAAAATAATTCCATAAGCATAAATGACTTTTACTCCTAATGGGTCTTATAGTTCATAGAAGATATAGAAGAATCATTTATAAATCAAAACCCTAGATCATGCTTTTCTAGAATAATTGAAATCGGGTATTTTGATAAAATATTTTGGGACACAAGGATGGAAGGATACCCTTGATGAAAATCCCACATACCGAATTAAGATAATCTCCTTTTGAATTAAACCCTTGAAGCCTTGAAGAAACCCTTTTTGGTTCCTTGATCTTGAGAGAGGAAGGAAGAAGAGTTGGGGGAATGAGAGATTAGGCTAGAAAACCCCCTAAAAACGCCCCTTAAAAGCCCAAAATGACGCCATTTTAAAACTGGAAGCATAGGACTTTACCAAAATACGCCTGGGAAAAACATAAAAAATTGCCCAATCTGAGACCACGACCGTCACAATGGTCATTGATCCTTACCACGACTCGTGGTGACCATCCATTGCATCTGCGCCCTACTTCACAATTCCTGCTTCCTCAACCAACGACCAACAGGATGGGTCGTTACTTCATCCAATAACTCGTCACTACCTCTCATTGACTCCACTGGTTCGTCAACCTACAACCCATCCAACGACTGACATGACGAGTTGTTACTTGATCCAACGACTCATCAGTCCTTCCGTCATCCCCACTGGACCAACCCTCGAGTCCCTTCAAACGATCGACACCACGGGTCATTGTTAGCTTCAATGATCTGTTGTAAACCATCCATTTTCACCGAGCCGGAACCCTGAACACCAACCAATGACTACTCATGACGGCCCGTTAAGGAAACTAATGAGTCGTCATCTGACTCGTTCCCTCGAGAAGTCCAAGTCTGCAAACTCACCACGATTGCATCCAAAGGGTCGTTGTCCCACACAACGACTCCTACCTCCTCTCGTGGAATCAAAACACATGGCACCTTTTCTGAAACTCTTCCAATGACTGACTCTAATGACTCATTAGATCGATCTATGACTCGTTGGGTCATGTCATTCTGAGGCACTGCTGCAGATTTTTCTGCTGAGCCTATTCAAATTTCTGGTTTTAAATCTTGGGAGCTTTTGGGGTGTTACATAATGTCAGTAGTGTCCATCCAATTTCTCTCTTATACTTTTTCAGCGTGGAAACTAGAGCTTCAACCCGCCATTCTAATAGATCAGTTGCCACAATGACTGCGAGTGTGTTGTTATATCCCAAGAAAACATACCGCAGATAACCAGGTAGTTCTTTTAACTCCAGCACTGCGGTTCTTCAATAGAGGGTTTTGCTGGAGGAATGGGTCTATTCTCCAAATCTAAATCCAACTTTTTTAGAGAATAATAATAAAACCCCATCCCTGCTGTAGCATTCACTACCTCTTCATACTCCTAAATGTGATCATCTGCGAAATTTATCATCACAATAGGTAGAATGTCAACTACATATCTCTTATCTCTAGATGCTTTAATTACCCCTTCATAATTAACATCAATAACAAAGAATACATTTATGTCTCTCGGTATTTCATTGATTTGCAAACATTGAACCTGGACTCTTCATTGTTAAGTTTGAACTTCAACTCTCCACTCTCCATATCCACCAATGCTCTTCCAGTTACTAATAATGGTCTACCAAGAATGATAGGGACTTCAAAGTCTATTTCACAGTCTAAGATTTAATAGTCTATAGGCCTCTTAATTGATCGACTGCCATTAACAACCTCATAGTAGTTAGTTTGGGGCTCCTAAGCGCAACTATGTGTATATGGCCAGCGGTATCAGGTTGATGCTGGCACCCAAATCACATACAAATTTGGAGATGTTGAAGGCTCCAATGGTGTTACACCCTGGAAGCCCTAAGATTAGATCCGGGAGTTGAAACGGAGAAAATAGGACTTTCTGCACCAGGTCACAGAATTGGGTCATCCCGTGACCCATCAGTTTTTCCAGGAGTCGTTAAGTGACTCGTGGTGAGGGATTTGACTTGAGTTGGAAAATGTTGGTTTGAGACCCCACGGACATGACCATGAGTCGTGGTCAGTCCCCACGACTCGTTGAGTCAGTCGTGGTTAAGGATATTTGGAAGATGAAGGATGAGTGGGCAGTGTACTTCATGATTGGACCCCACAAATCATGGTCAGTCACCATGATTCATAAGGTGAGTCGTGGTCAACTTTTGGTGAATGATTTGAGATGCTGTGCAGGGAATGTAACGAGTGGTGACCACGAATCGTGGTTACCATTGACAATCTGTTAGGTCCCTTGTGGGGACCTTCCAGAAAAAGTGGCAGTCACACAAACACAGTTAGTGATGATTCATTCCCTGGGTAACGACTCGTCCAGTCCCTACGTCAGTTATTTTCTACAAATTTAGTAAGGGCTTATCCATAATACCTATGATCCTAAGGCCTAAACTACATCATTTTAAGCTATGAATAGTGAATAATAAGAGGGGTAAATTCATTTAGGATATTCCTACTCATGCATGTAAGAGTTAAGGTCTAGAGAGGTGATCAAGCTCAAATTCCTTCAAGTTTTCTTCAATCCTTCATTGGGCAATTAGAAAAGTGGTAGAATCAGATCCTATCAGGTATGTAGGGTTATGAATGTGTGAATTCGTTCACACCCGTGCCCAATCCCTCTCTAAATCATGAAAATCAATATGTTGAATTCTATGGAGTTTTAACCCAATGCGTGAAATTTCTAATTTTCTACATAAGTATGATGTAAGTATATTTCTACTATTGAATTATGAATCATGAGAAAGTTTTACATTGTTTTCAGTTATAGTCATGTTTTCAAACTTTATAAATTAAAATCCCCATTTATGAGAAGTTCATGAAAGTTGAGATTTATGATAAATGGTCAAGTATGATGAAATATTATTGATCAAAAGCATGTTTTTAAGTTACCCATGTTAGGATCATGTTTTCAAGTGAATTATGTATTTTAAAGAATGATTAAAGTATTGGGAAATGGCCATATGTTCAAGTATGATTTATGATTTCACGAATAGCTTACCACATGGATTTGGAGTTAAGAAACCCATTTATGTTCAGCTAGTGGTATGGTTAGAGAAAAAGCTCTTCACATATGATTTCATATTTGATATGTATTTGATTATTAAGCTTCATCGATAGACGATGGTAAACGTCGTTGAAAAACGATGGAGAGCATATCCTTTTTTTTTGGGAGTGATGTCTAGCATTGAGTGGGCTAAGGGTCGATCAACCCTATGCCTTAGAACTATGCGCCACCATAGGTTTACATATCATATATATACTTTGGGACCTCCCTTGTGAGTTATCCCCTGCCCCCAATGGGCCTTGGGCTTGATATTGATATCATGGTATTGTCTTTGGTCCTGGCAAGGCTTTGGACGGCTCTACCCACTTGAGTGTGAAAGTTGGGACCACGCAAGCTCGATCGTCGTATGTTGGTTATATGACGAGTCTCCATTTTTCCTCATGATTTCAGTTATGCATGTTTATCATTCATGATATATATATAT
>JACEIK010006189.1:0-36937 GCA_018107945.1 Datura stramonium | reverse complement strand
CCAATGTTCAGATTTACTTATGATTATTAGATTTCAGCTTTCGGTTAATCGATTCAGTTATGATGTTATGTTATGTTCAAATCATGATTTTTCATAAAATAGCATGCAAGTACTACTCCCATATTCTTGTTTTGATTATGTTTTATATTATGCATGTTGTAAATAATTTTAATTATTTAAGCGATTTTACTTACCTTGTATACTTGGTGCATTCCACGTACTGACCACATAATCGATGTCGTATCGTTTTATGATACAGGCTCCGATATTCAGACTCAGCCCCACCACTAGCCATCTTTCAGAGTTAGCATCCAGTCGTTATTAGTGAGTCCTCATCTCCCAAGGACCATTTGTTATCAGATATCTTTGTACTTTCAGTTTTCAAACTTGTCGGGTTAGTTGAGGGTGTTGTCCAATCAACCCATCAGATATGTTAGAGGCTTTCAGACAATGCGTAGTAAGCAACTTGTTATGTATTATGTGAACTCTAGTTTGGGATTATGTATGATTAGACTTTCGTCATGTTTAATATGTTAAGTCTTCCATTTCATTGATTGAGTTAGAAGTATGTTCATGCCATAGGTCGACTTGGGGTCTCTCGGGGCTCCTTGTCCCGTGTCTCGATCTGATCCTATGTTCGGCTTGTGGCAAATGGTTCATGGAATTGTGGATGCACCTGGATCTTCTTTTATGTGAACCAGCGAATGTACGTAGATCACGCTTCAATGATGAACGTTATCCGTCAGTTCATAATTGACAGACCTTTTTTCATGACCAAATCCTTCATTGAACTTCGCATAACCTAGCATCTGCTCGAGGGCTTCCAATAATGGGATATTTACTAACAACTACTTCAACATGGAGTTGAATTTGTGGAATTTTCCATCTTCCACCATTATCTTCATCCTCTAAGGGAATGGGGGTGGAGGTCTTAAAATTTTAGTTAAAGGCTTAACCACCTCCTCTCATTTTGCTTTACCTTCATCTCCTTCATTATTCTCTGTGACTGCTAGGTCTACAAGCTTAGCTGGCTTTTGCTTCTTCACCTTATATTTAGCTACAAGCTCTGTTTCTAAAGCTAACTTCGCAACTTGCTCTACACCAATAGGAGTGGTCACAGATAATTTTTTTCCACTTCTTGTTTTAATAGCCATGAAATGGCTATCCTTCCTCGAATACTACACTATATCACTTGGAAAAGGCCCCATTGTTCATCTAATTAAGGGCTACAGACATTTTCCCTATTTGGTACTCCAGTTGTTTAATGGTGGTTGAGTGTGAGTCTACAAGCTGACTCATATTGAAGAGGTCATTGTTTATTTCTTTAACTCTAGAGTCAGTAGATTCGACTCTTTGCAGTACCTTGGCTAATATTTCTTCCATCTTTGAACTTCCTGCATCATTACTGCTCCTCTCTTGGTTTCCAGGAGGTACATATACTCTGCTAAAATCATTCTTGTAGCTTTCCTTGTTCTTCCCGTTTCCCTGTTCTCATCCCTGTAACCAACTTGGTCATAATAATTGTCCTTTGGATAGTTTTGATCTTAATTTCCTTGATCATTATCTCGTAGACCCCTCATGTTATTCAAGTACTTAGCTTCTTCTTCAGAGTTCAATCCATGTTCCTCTGGTCTGGCAGCCTTACCCACGACATTGACTTTCTTAGCACCACCTGCAACCAAATGTTTAATAATCAACTCCAACTGAGTTTTCATATGTGTCATATCCTGATCTCACTCTTCTTCCTTCCAGCGTTGCTTAGTAGTTGACCTAACTGCATAGGTATTATTGGAGACTTCAAAGTATCTAGTTTGCCAAGCCCTGTTAGTCTTGGTGGCTCTATCTAACACAGTTGCAGCCACAGTTTATGTTCGGGACATGAACGACCCTCTAGTCAAAGTATCAACAATCAGCTTAGTTGTTGAATTTAAGGACTTGTAAAAAGTCTCCATCAGATGCTTATTAGAAAGTTTATGATTGGGGCACTGTTTGAGTTTCTTGTTGAATCGTAGCCATGCTTCATGCAATGCCTCACCTGGAAGCTACCTAAAATTCTTTATCTCAACTGTCAGTTACGATATCCTAGAAGGTGGAAAGAATATCTGCAGAAATTTAGCTCTCTCTAGTTCAATATTGAGTCCTGTTGCAACTCATTTAGCCACATTGTTGCCTCCCCAAATAGAGACAATGGAAACAACCTCAATCGAAATGTATTTTGACTAACCTATGGCAGTTCAAAGGATTTGCAGATCCCCGTAAAGTTTATCAGATGCAAGTTCAGGTCATCACCAGCTACTCCTCAAACCAAGCCCTTCAAGTTGAACAATTGGATCATAGTGCTTGTGATGTTGAACTAGCTCCTGGAGGTAGTCTAGCTCTAGTGGCGCCAACTTCATCCAAGAAAACATCATCTTCCTCTTCATAATCAAATGGAGTCACTTGTCGACGCTGCCCCCTAGCTCTCTAAGGCTGTAGATGATTTCCAGGTGCTACATCCTCAACATTTCATTCATTCTACTCATCTCTAATAACATCATCAATCTCATTATTAGATGCATGATTATTGTTTCCATGGCTTGAGCATTAGCAAGTGTTGTAACCTTGTTTCTTTATGCACTTGTGCATTCATAGCTCCGCTCAAAGTTCTTTCTAGTTCGGGATTATAAGGAATTAACGGTTCGCCCCGACTCTAGGTATTTGGCATGCATTACCTTGTACCCGGTATAAATAGAAACAACAAATAAAAGTAAAATTATGAAATAAGACTAAGAGTCAAATAAGAACACTTGACTTAATCTAAAACTGCACTCCCAGGTAATGGCGCCAAAATTTGATACACCCAAATTACACTTCTATGATAAAAAGTATAATGCGGCCGATGTCAAATATAGAATCCAACAATGTTAGGGTCGAATCCCACCTGGAATATGTTGAAAATTAAGTCTTATGTGAGTATTTTCTTTTAGTAAAATATTTCCATAAAAATGGGAATCTGGGAATTGTGTTTCGATTCACTATTAGTCAAAAGCAAGAAACACCAACTATGCTTTATTACTAGTGAATTCAAGAAGAAAGTAAGCTAGGGTTATATTCATCATGTTTTCATAATGATATTTGATGACTGACAACAACAGACTCATTTAATGCTACGTGTGTAGGTTGTTAACTCAATCATTCTATCCAAATGTTTCTCAATCTATTCAGACAGGTATCACTCTTATCTTATCAAACTAAGGGTGATAATCAATGAGTTACAATAATTAATCTAGGTTGATTAATCTTGTTACAACATTAATCATCGGTCAATAGTTAACGCCTTGAATTCCTATTACCAATCCTTTTCATCCAGATTTATACACCTTACTCATGCATGTCAAACCTAGGGTTTGTTCTAATGTTTGCAACCATTAGAAATGATTCAAAACAACAAACTTAATACACACAACTGCATTAAACTCATCCATGAATCAATTACCATTATTACATCATTCTACCATGAATCACTTAAACCTAGTAATGGAACTTATCCATACATGATCATTGAATTCATAACAGAAAGTCATATTTACTAAAGAAGGTTTAACTTATAAAGAAGAGATGAAACCTTGATTATAATTCTAATAAATCTGTAATATTTCCTGAATAATCTTTGAAAGTCTTCTAGCAGATGAAAATAAATCTTTTCCTCTCTCCAAAGTTTGATAATGAAAATAAATTTAGCTTATGCTATTTATAGTCTGGAATTATCCAAAACTGCACTGAAAGTTGGAGTCTCACTTCTAAAGTGACGCCCAAGTTGACGTTTCGTCGGAAAGGTGACGGTTCATCACTTGGGTCGTCACTCCCTATCTAGTGTGTCATCAAATTCGCATCTTGGTGACGGTGAAATTGAAGGCCCGTCGAAGAGGTGACGGTCTGTCACCTGGGCCATCGCTCCTTATCCAGTGTGTCATCAAATCTTCATCTTGGTGAAAATGAACTGATGGCCCGTCGAAGAGATGATGGCCTGTCAACTGGACCGTCACTTTCACTTTTTTTTCTTCAACTCCCTTTTAGGCCCGACGATGAAAGTGACGGTTCGTCAAGTTTGTATTTCAGCCCGCTTCAATCCATTTCTCTGGCTTGGTTTATCTTCCTATAAAATACACACAAACAAATAAAATATAACAAAAAGTTCCTCAAGAACTTGCCTCAATTCATAGTTAAAAGCATCAAATGTACCGTCAAATGTCATCGTATCACAGCTCCAGTTATTCAATGAAATTTAAAGTTCAAGCCTTTGTTGTTCTTCTCTTTTCCTATCCCCACCTCTTTAGGTTCAAGCAAGAAGAAAATTGGGGCAAGTCCTACCACTACGCATCATTAAAAAACCATTATGATAACTCTAGCTAGTTAATTCACCATGGTTCCCACAACCCTAGTTGTGGAGGTTTTAGCTATTCATGATGGCAAGAAAAGAATTAGATTTCATGGTAGAAAACATAATTAACAACTTACAACAATGATTGAAAAACACCCAATTGATAATTGCATAATCAAAGTATTGTCAAGTGAAGAACAATGAAAGAAACCTCAAAGCAATTCGTGTATCTGAGCTTCAAGTATTGTTAGGAAAATCAAAAATCACGATTACAACAACAATGAATCGGTCCTCTTTAGAAAATAACCTAAAAACTAATTATACAAATGTAATACCCCGAAAATCCTAAGATCAGACCCGAGAGTTGAAACGGAGAAAATAGAAATTTCTGCACCAGGTCACAGGATGAGTCGTCCAGTGATACGTCAAGAACATCACGAGTCGTTAAGTGACTCACATGGAGGGGTTTGACTATGTTTGAAATTTCATGTTTTGAGGTGACCACGGGTGTGACCACGAGTCGTGGTCAGCCCCATGATCCGTTAATGCCACACATGGTCAAAGGTGCTCCAAGGATGAATGAAATTTGGACAGTGTACCTAATGACTAGGCACAATAAGTCGTGGTCAATGCCACGATTCGTTGAGTGGGTCATGGTCAGCAGTTGGTTAAACATTGAATGTTTTTATGGCAGTGTCCCTAACGGGTATCACCATTCATCGGGTACACCACAAGTCGTGGTGTCCCCCGTGGTGACCCCTAGGAGAAATTTGGCAGTGACAGTGATGGGAGGTTACCATGAGCGTGGTCATTGGTAATGATCCATCCAGTCCCTCGTTGGGACTGGTAGTATGTTTTTCCCTGTGAATTTATTAAGGGATTTTTCGTAATTTATAAGTTTCTAAGGCCTAAACTACAACATTTTAAGTTTAGAATAGTGTGTTTTAAGAAGGGTTAAGTCATTCTAAGCCTATCCTAATTCATGTTGCAAGTTTAGAAGGTTGAGAGGTGATCAAGCCCAGTTCTTCAAGGTACTTCTTCAATTTTCAGGTATGTAAGGCTATGAATGGGTGCAATTGTCCACACCATGCCCAATCATCTATCAATTCATGAAAGTTCTAATTGATGATTTTATAGGGTTTTTACCCAATGTGTGAATTTCCTAAGTTTCTATCATTGGTATGATCTAAGCATGTTTTGCAAGTTGAATTATGATTAATTGGCAGATTTTATAATGTTTTAAATTATAAATTATGTTTTCAAGTTTTCTAAATTATTATGCCCATCCATGAAAGTCCATGAAAGTTGAGATCAATGAAGCATGTATACAAGCACAATGAGATGTTTATGAAGAAAGTATGATTTTGAAATACCCATGTAGATGTTCTTGTTTTCAAAGTGAATCAAGTTGATTTCAAGTATGTTTAAGTATTGGCCAAGCCCATATGATCAAGTATGTTTTATGATTTTATGAATTAGCTTACCATATATTTTTGGAGTCAAGACTCCCAATTATGTTCAGCTTGTGGTATGGTTTGATCCAAGGATCCTCATGTTATGATTTTAGATTTATATATGTATGTTATGAGTTAGATTCATCATTAGAAAATGGTTCAGCTTCGTTGAAAAATGATGGAAAGCATATGCATATTTTTGGGAGTAGCGTCCAGCACCGAGTAGTCTAAGGGACAGTCAACCCTATGCCTCAGAACTGCGCGCCAATGTATGTATGTTTAGATTATTCGGGACGTCCCTTGTGAGCTTCCCCTGCCCCCCAAGGGCCCTTCAACTTGATATCGATATCATGACAGCATCATTAGCCCTGCCAAAGCTTTGGACGGCTCTGCCCACTTGACTATTATAGTTGGGACCACGTAAGTTCTATCATGGTAATGTCGGTATATGAAGAGTCTCCCATTGTTCCTTATGATTTCAGTTATGCATGTACATCAGTCATGATACTATGCTTTCAGTAGGTTTCACCCAGTGTTAAGTTTTACTTATGATTATCTGTTTTCAACTTTGGGTCATTCGATTTAGTTATGATGTTAAGTTATGTTCAGATCATGATTTCAGAAAATAGCATGAAAGCCCTACTCTTAAAATCTTATCTTGATTATGTTTTGTAATATGCATGATTTATGATTTATGCTTAGTGGTTTTACTTTGCATTCTCGGTATATTCCACGCATTGGCCACATACTCTATGTTGTATTATTTTATCATATAGGCTCCGATATCCAGACTCAGTCCCACCGCTAGTTAGACTTACGAAGTTAGCACTTCTCAGTCTCAATTGGTGAGTCCTCATCTTGCGAGAGCCCTTTTTATCAATTGTATTTCTTCTTTTCAGTTTTCAAACTACAATTAGTTAGTTGGGTTCTTGTCCCATCAACTCGTCAGTATTAGAGGCTTCTCGGACATAGTTTGTATTCAGCTTTAGACTTATGTCTGTGTGTAGATATTATGTTTTGTTTAGACTTCTGCAATGTTAATCATGATGATCTTTCGTATTATTTGAATGTGTTAGATGTTATGTTCATGACATGGGTTGACTTGGAGCCTCTCGGGGTTCTTTGTCCCGTGTCTCGATCCAAGCCTATGTTTGGGTCGTTACAAATTTTGTATCTAAGCATTAGGTTTTGAAGTGTCTTAAGGTGTCTGAAAGCTGCATTAAGTAAAGTATTTTTCATGGGTGTGAAGTGAGCCACACTTATGAAGAAGAGGCTACTAGACATTTGGAAAATGTTCCCTTCTTTCATGATCCATGTCGTGCGATGAAATGTCTCTCTATCCTTCTAACACGTGCTAATCGCGTTTACAGGATCATGCCTCCCCACAAAGTTAATAGAAGGAGAAATGGAAATAGGAATGGTCATGAGGATGGCAATGGAGACGGGCACCAACAGGCTCCACCAGCCAACGAGGAGCATACACCCAAGCCAATTGCCCATGATGAGTTCAGGATAGCCATTTAGGCGTTAGCCCAGTCCTTAATCGCCCAAGTCAATCAGCAAATGGTAGCGCATCTCCCTCAAATAAGGAATGTGGCGGTGACAAGAGTTAAGGATTTTCTAAGGATGAACCCTCCCGAGTTCCTTGGATCGAAGGTGGATGAGGATCCATATAAGTTCGTTGAGGAGTTTCTGAAGATCACCCAGATTATGGGGGTGTCTGGGGATGAGTGCACCGATTTGGACTCATACTAGTTGAAGGGGTTTGCGCACATTTTGTTCAAGCAATGGAAGGATAGTAGGGAAGTTGGAGCAGGCCTATCAGTTTGGATGAGTTTCATGCCACTTTTTTGGATCACTTCTTCCCTTGGGAGATGAGGGAGATCAAAGCAGCCGAGTTTGTGAATATAAAGCAAGGGAAGATGATAGTTCAGGAGTATGCCTTGGAGTTCACTCGTCTGTCAAAGTATGCACCTGAGATGGTGGTGGATCAGAGAGCTTGAGTAAGCAGGTTTTTACATGGGATAGTCCTGTACGACCAACAAATGGAGGCGGTACAGATGAGTGAGAGGGAGAGAGAGGCCAAGAAGGCTAGGACTGATAGTTTTGGATTCTCCCAATAGAGACCTGGTGGGCACCGTTAGTAGTCCCACCAGAGATCTTCAGCCCCGGCGCCTTCGGCTATGAGTGTGCCATCCAGGTCCTGGTGTGATTAAAGGGGAAGAGCATTAGGCTCCAGAGGTCTGAGTAGCAGACCCACAGAGATTAGCCCTCCAGAGTGTAGCAGATGTGGCCGGAGACACACAGGGCAGTGTTTGGTGGGTACAGGTGGTTGCTTCGGGTGCGAAAAGCTCAGAATTATTCTTAGAGATTGTCCAGCAGCTAGACAGGGTCATGATAGGGGCCGAGGCCCAGCTCTTAGTTCAGTATCTCCACCAACACTCCCAACTTAGAAGGGGGAATCCACCAGTATAGGTGGTGGACAACGCCAAAACAGATTTTATTTCCTAGCATCCCGTCAGGAGCAAGAGGTCACCCTAGATGTAGTCACTGGTACGTTATGTGTATTCCATCTTTATATATATGCATTGTCAGAACCAGGGTCTACTTTGTCTTTAGTGACGCCCTATGTTGCTTGTAGTTTCGAAGTCAGTCCCGAAATCTTATCAGAACTCTTCTCAGTCTCTACTCTAGTTGGTGATTCAGTTATAGCTAGACGGGTGTATAGAAATTTCCCTGTCACAGTCCTTCAGAAAGTCATCCCAATAGATTTAGTAGATTTATCCATGACCGATTATGATATTGTCCTCGAAATGGATTGATTATTTTCATGTTATGCCTCAGTCAATTGTAGAACCCGTGCAGTAGAGTTTAGATTTCTGGGTAAACCAGTCTTAGAGTGGAACGGTAGTTCAGTTGTTCCTGTAGGTCCTTTCATTTCCTACCTTAAGGCCAGAAAGATAATTTTTAAGGGTTGCGTATACCATCTAGTTAGCGTTAAGGATATATACAGTCAATCCCTGTAGTGTGTGAGTACCCAGAAGTGTTCCCAAATGATCTACCGGGAATTCCTCCCAAGAGGGAAATTGATTTTGGTATTGATCTCCTTCCTGATACGGAACCTATATCTATTCCTCCTAATTGAATGGCTCCAACTAAGCTAAAGGAGTTGAATGAGCAGTTGAAATACCTTTTAGACAAGGGATTCATCAGACCTAGAAAATCCCCGTAGGGTGCTCCAGTTCTCTTTGTCTGCAAGAAAGATGGTTCTCTTCGTATGTGCATTTATTATCAATAATTGAATAAGGTAAGCATCAAGAACGTATCTTCTCCCCAAGATCGATGATTTTTTGTACTAGCTTCATGGTGGTAAATGCTTTTCAAAGATAAATCTTATATCAGGAAGCCATCAGCTCAGAGTTCGAGAGAGCGATATTCCGAAGACAACCTTCAGGACTCGGTATGGTCATTACGAGTTTATAGTTATATCTTTTTGACTAATGAATGCTCCTGTAGCTTTTATGAATTTTATGAACAAGGTGTTTAAGCCATACTTGGATATGTTCATGATTGTGTTAATAGATGACATCCTAATATACTCTCGGAGCGAGGAGAAGCATGCCACTCATTTGAGGGTGGTGCTACGGACTCTTAAGGATTGCCAGTTGTATGCTAAATTCAGTAAAAGTGAGTTTTGGTTGAACTCAATGGCATTTTTGTGTCATGTAGTGTCAAGTAAGGGTGTACAAGTAGACTCCTAAAAGATAGAAGCGGTGATGAATTGGCCTAGACCAGTGATTCCTTTGGACATTAGGAGTTTCTAGGGTTTAACTGGTTATTATCGGAGATTCATTGAGGGGTTTTCATCCATTACAGCCCCATTGACTATGTTGACCCAGAAAAAAGTGAAGTTTCAATGGTTGGAGGCTTGTGAGAGGAGTTTCCAAGAGTTGAAGACTCGACAACCTATATTAACCCTACCTGAGGGTACCGATGGGTTTGTGGTATATTGTGATGCTTCGAGGATCGACCTTGGTTTTGTATTCATACAACACGGTAGAGTTATAGCTTATGTTTTGTATTCATGCAGCATGGTAAAGTTATAACTTATGCTTCTAGGCATCTGAAAGTCCATGAAAAGAATTATCCAACTCATGATCTTGAATTGGCGGCGGTAGTATTTTCCTTAAAGATTTGGAGACACTATTTGTACGGGATCCGTGTAGATGTGTTTGCGGACCATAAAAGCCTGCAATATGTGTTTGCCCAAAAGGATCTAAATCTACGCCAAAGAAGGTGGTTGGAGCTACTCAAGGATTATGATATGAGTGTCTTTTACCTTCTGGGCAAGGATAATATGGTAGCAAACGCTCCTAGTAGGCTTTCTATGGAGAGTATGTTCCATGTAGATTAGGGGAGGAAGGAACTAGTGAAGGATGTGCATCGGCTTTTAGGTTGGCAGTTCATTTAGTTGACTCGACGATGGTGGTGTTATTGTTCAAACCAGATAAGAATCATCCTTGGTGATTGATGTAAATGATAGACAAGACGAGGAATCTATTTTGGTAAACTTAAAGGAAGTTGTTCAGATTCAGAAGGTAGAGGTCTTCTCTAAAGGGGGAAATAGTGTACTCCAATAACAGGGTCGTTTGAGTGTACCAAAAGTTAATGATTTGAGAGATCGAATGTTGCATGAGGCTCATGGGTCTAGATACTCCATACATCCAGGTTCCACCAAGATGTACTGTGACCTATGAGAAATCTATTAGTGGAATGGAATGAAGAAGGACAAGCATAATTTGTCGCTAAGTGCCTGAATTGTCAGTAGGTGAAGGTTGAGCCCCAGAGACCAGTGGATGTACTTCAAGACATAAGTATTCCTACTTGGATTTGGGAGGAGATTGATATATACTTCATCACAAGGTTTCCTCACACACGTCGAAAATATGACTCCATTTGGGTGGTTGTGGGCAGGTTGACTAAGGCATCTCGATTTCTACCGGTCAAAACTACCGATTTAGCGGAGGATTATGATAAGTTATACATTCGGGAGTTAATTTTGTTGCATGAAGCACCATTGTCAATCATATCAGATAGAGGTACTTAGTTTACCTTCCAATTTCGAAGATCATTTTAGAAGTGACCTGGTACTCAAGTCAAGATTAGCACAACCTTTTACCCAAAAATAGATGGTCAGGTGGTGCGGACTATTCAAACTCTCGAGGACATGTTGAGAGCGTGTGTGATTATTGACTTCAAGGGTATTTAGGATGATCATTTGCCTCTCATTGAGTTTTCATATAACAATAGCTATCAATCCATCATTTAGATGGTTCCATTTGAGGTTCTCAATGGGTGGAGAAGTAGATTACCTATTGGTTGGTTTGAAGCCAGTGAAGCTGCGGTGATAGGTCAAGATTTTGTCCGTGAGGTGATGGAGAAAGTTCAGCTCATAAGGGACAAGTTGAAAATAGCTCTAAGTTGCCAAAAAGTCCTATGCAGATGTAAGGAGGAGGGAGCTTGAGTTTGAAGCTGATGATTGGGTGTTTTTGAAGGTATTCCCATGAAAGGAGTGATGAGATTCATATTGAAAGGGAAACTCAATCCTCGTTATGTTGGTCCATACAGGATAGAAATGGCTTGGCAAGGTAGCATATGAGTTTGAGTTTCCCTAAGAACTAGCTCCAGCCCATCCAGTTTTCCATGCACGATATATGCAAAACTGGATGGACTTAAGCTAGTTTCAAGGGAAACTCCAACTCATATGCTACCTTGCCAACCCGTTTCACTATCCGTTATGAACCAACATAACGAGGATTGAGTTTCCCTTTCTATCCGAATCTCATCAATCCATTCATGGGGGATACCTTCAAAAACATCCAATCATCATCTTCTAACTCAAGCTCCCGCCTCCTCACATCCATATAAGACTTTTTGCTGACTATGAGTTGTTTTCAACCTGTCCATTATGAGCTAGACTTTCTCCATAGCCTCATGAATTGAATATGGCCCTATCAACATAGCCTCGCCTACTTTAAACCATCCGATAGGTGATCTACACCTTCGCCCATAAAGAACCTCAAATGGAGCCATATGAATACTGGAGTGGTAACTGTTATTATAAGCAAAATCAATGAGAGGCAAGTGATCATCCCAACTATCCTTGAAGTAAATCACAGATGCTCTCAACATGTCCTCGAGATTCTAAATAGTCCATTTTGCCTCACCATATGTTTGCGAGTGAAAAGTTGTGCTAAGCTTGACCTGAGTACCAAGTTCCTTCTGAAACGATCTTCAAAACTAGGTTGTAAACTGAGTACCTCTCTCTGATATGATGGACAATGTCACTCCATGCAACCGAACTAACTCCTGAATGTATAACTTACCATAATCCTCTGCTGAATCAATAGTTTTGACTGGTAGAAAATAAGTTACCTTAGTCAACCTATCCACACCACCTAAATAGAGTCATACTATCGACGTGTGCGAGGAAACCCTGTGATGAAGTCCATATTGAACTCCTCCCACTTCCAAGTAGGAATACTGATGTCTTGAAGTACACCCCTTGGTCTCTGGTGCTCAACCTTCACTTGTTGACAATTCGAGCAGTTATCCACAAATTCTGCTATGTCCTTCTTCATGCCATTCCACAATAGACTTCCTGTAGGTCATGGTACATTTTGGTGATTCGTCGAGTGGGTCATTGTTAGAAGTTGGTTAAAGGTTGAATATTTTGTAGCGGTGTCCCTAACGGGTATCACCATGATTCTTCTAGTACACCACGAGTCGTGGTGTCCCCTGTGGTGTCCCCTGTGGTGCCCCCCAGGAGAAACTTAGTAGTGAAGGTGATGGGAGATGACCATGAGTTGTGGTCACTGGCAACAATCTGTCCAGTCCTTCGTCAGGACTGGCAGTATGTTTTTCCCTGCAAATTTATCACCGGTAAATAGCTGACTGAGATGTAGTGCATTGGGCATGATCTTTAGAGAAAAAAAGGTAAAGTGGTGGAACACCGGTGCAATTCGGTAAACCACCGATGCATCACCTGTCGAGGTACGAGTATGTTTAAGAATTTAAATTTAAGTATGGAAACACCAAACCCCAAATACTAGCTGAGCCGCCCTATTCTACACAAGATTCTCTTAAACCTTCCTTTTTACCATTTCTTTCACACCCTTTTTGTCTTCCCCATTGCCAACCTTTCCACTTTCCCACCTTTCCACTTTCCCCACATTTCCACTTCCCACCAACACACTAATTTACCATTACTGCCCCACCTTCTCCTCCACCTATCATCATTCACCTTTCTCCCTATGAAACCCTTCCCTCCTTTAACCAACACCCTCACTACACTCAAAGTTTCTTTCTCCACTACACAACCTCTGAAGTGCCATTGTTGAAAGTTGTTAAGCTCTGAAAGATCAAGTTTGCAAGTAATTCCGATAGTGTGGTAATGTTTCCTTTCCTTTTTCATGATTTCATCAATGGTTCACTATCCTTTCATTCTTAATGCTTTCCTTTCCCATTGGATTCATGAGTATGCTCTGTTTGTGGAAATGGGTGGGGAACCTAGTGTTTCATTTGTATGAATTTTAAATGGGCGAAGTCTTAGTAACCCATGTGAGGTGAAATGCCATGTGTTGCTCGATGATAGACTGGGTCACACCATTCTTAAGGGAAAATCATCATTTGATTTTTTTAGGTTTAGTGGTGTTATTTTCATGAAAATATGTGTAGGTGTTTGTTCATGGGTGCCTGTAATTTGTTTGAATCCGATTTGGGGACAGTGAGATTTGGTTATTCACCATTCGGGCCCAACAAAACGCCGATGGAATGCCGGTCCAATTTTTTTAAGATGGCTTCAAGAAATTAATTGGATCACACATATCATTGGTGGTTCACGGATCTGGACTGGCGACTCGCTGCCTGTTGCTGGTACACTATTGGTTTTGCTTACTCTTCTAATCTGCATCAGCGAGTCAGTGGCAGTCTTTAGATTCCTTCTGCGACTTGCCGATGTTTCAGCAATGCTGTTAGTTTATTACATGTTGGTTTTTAATCTTTGTTTCTCAGTTCATCCTTTAGAATAGTTTTTGTTCTTCAGTTTCATTACAGAATGTCTGTCACTAACACTATGTTTGCAGAACTACCATGTCTTCATCCAGAAATACTGGAAAGGGAAAGGCCCCCACATCATCTACCAACAAGAGCAAGGGCAAAGCAAAGGCCTCTACACTACCTGCAAACTCAAAAGAGGCCATCATTATCTATGTCCCAAACATGAAGGAACATTATGTCATATACAAGGGTTGATCCATAACTGTGGAGAAGCGCTTGGACCTGGCAGGCTTGCGGGGTGATCTCCCTAACATCACCGCACAGTTCACGGCCCAACAATGGCATGCATTTGCCAATCCTTTCCCTCCTTACTACCCCAACCTAGTGTCAGAATTCTATTCCTCCTACCAAATCTCGATAGGATAGTATGTATCATAGGGGAAAGGTTGATGACTTTCCATGCCTACCATCAGTTATGATAAGGGGAGTGGAAGACGACATCACCCTGGATGCCATAAACTCTCTGTTTTGGGACGACGAGATTGACTCCGATGCGGAGTACATGACTCGGGTAGTTGACATGAAATAATAGTTTTCTTGGATAGCCCCAATTATTACTATTGATACACCTCTGTAGGCCTCTATGGGTGGAGAGATCTCTCATAATGACTTGAAGTTTGAGGCTAAATTGTGGCTGGACTTTATTTGTGGCCGCATCATCCTATCGAAGAATGAGCAAAGGGTCATTCTGCAAACTGCAATCTTCATCGCGTGCATCATGACTGGAGTCCCCATCAACTTTGGGGAGATTGTCGCCCAACAAATGAGATAGTCTAGCAATTCCATGCCCTATGAAATTCTCATTTCCCAGCTTTGCTCATAAGTTGGGGTGCCTCTGTTCGTAGATGAAACCCCGTTCGTTGCTTTAGGTGTGATTTCCATTGACCAGAAGAGAGATGCCGAGGCACCTGCAATGAAGAGGAAAAGACTACAAGCCTTTGAAGTAACTTAGGGATCCCATTCCCATGGGTCGAACCACTCACCAAAGGCCCCGGAGTTGAACCTGCCCCAGTACGAAATGTCAGGCCAAGATTCGGGCGACACGCCTCATCAGGGAGAATCTCCCCCTCCTCAATCCTCTCAACCAAGTGGTCTCCACAGACTTTTGGAAATGACCAACTCTCACGAAAGCCAACTCTAAAGATTGGCCAAGAGTCTCCCCGTACTCGTTGCTCAAACAATTAAAAAGGTGCTCAAGTATTTATATGAGAGTGTCACTACACTATGCAAGAGGGTGGATGCGGTTGAGGGGGTTGTCACCTCCTTTCAAACTGAGGTGCAAGAATGGAAGATTCAGACTTTAATGGAGGTGCCTGACATAAGCGCCCTGGATGCTGCAATGGCTACTCCCTCCACAGTTCAAGGTCCTGTTGATGATCTCATCGAGGGCTTGTAGGTTGACTTTGATGGGCTAGGTGAGGCTGGTGATGATGATGCAGGAAATGCAGCTACTGCTGATGAGGACGAATGACCCAATAAGGGAGTTTCTTGTCCCCTTTCCCTTTTGCATGCATACATTGGGGACAATGTACTCTTTTAAGTGGGGGAGTGATGATCATAGTAGTTAAGGGGTCATAGATGTTTTCTTATTGTTTGAATTGATTGAATAGAGCCCTTGTCGAGATGTTGTTTATGTTGTTTGATGATTGCCCTTGCCGGGCTTGTTTTGAAAAAAAAAGGAAATGAATGAATCATTTGGTTTAGTTCTTGATGAAGTGATGGTTAGTGATAAAATTGGGTCTTTTCTTTGAATTGAAATTTTTGGCATGAATGACCAGAGTTATTCTTGTTTTATTGTTCGGCATTGTAAATAGTAGGATTAAACTCCTAGGGTTTTCTTCATACCACAATTCTTTCCCGAGGAGCATGTTTTTCATTTTTATTTTTTTCCCTTTTTGTTGTCGAACCGGGTTGGCACTTCCCTTTGATAGACTATGTGGCTACTCTCTAAGGGAAAATGTCATGTTGATTTTGAGCCTTTTTATAAAGCTGTTTCAAAAGGCACCATAAGAAAATTTTTTGAAATGAAATTTTAAAATGATGAAATGAAAAATGAAGATAATGAGCAAATGTTTGAAGCTAAAGCATAGCACTCTTTGTCATACGTTGTAAATTCTTTGCTTGACTTATGAGTTTTCCTTCTTTGATGTCCTAACTTGAAATCTTTTGGTGAAAATGACTCTTGTGGACCCTTTGAGTGTGATTCCTTGTGTGGTGAGGAATTTTTTATGAGTCTCATGCATGAATTCTTATCTAGAACTTGCCCCAAGTGTCACTCAAGGCGAAATCCTAGATGTAGTTGCACTTAGAACATGATTTATGATTTCCTTTGCTTAGCCACTTAACCCATATACCCTCCTTGAGCATTGGCCCTTGTCCACCAACGTTTAGCCTTAGACCCTTCTTTGGCAACGTCATTACAATCCTTAATACCATTCTTACTACCTCTCTTTGGCATCCATCCTCCCTAAGTGCTAGTGATAAGATAATGATAAAATGAGGCTTCAAGCCAAAGAAAAAGGAGAGATAAAAAAATGAGAAAGGAGGATAAAGCCTAAGTTTGGGGGTGTGCAAAGGGAACATGACAATTTCAGTTTGAGGTAGCACCACATTGTGTCAAATGCATGAAGTGATAAATCGAAAATAGAAAAAAAATAATTCTTGTGAACTGTTGCTTCCTTTTGTGTAGAAAAGGATAATTTTGAGAGCCAAAGAGGTGATAAGGAGGGTCATTAAGAAATGAAAGTTAGAAACGATGAAAGAAGAAAAATAAAGTAAAGTGATTGGAAGGAGTTGATAGGAGGTATGTTCACAATGGTATTAGGGAGGATCTAGTCACTACAACCAGATTTTCATCCTACCCTTAACCCAAACATACATCATAAACCACAAGCCCTAAATGATTCTGAATGCAGCCACTCTACCTTAGTGACGAATTACATCAAGGGCAAGCCTAAGGGTCAAGTTGTGTCCATAAAGACTTCTTTTGGGAGAGTGAGCGTGATTATCTCTTCCAAATAATCCCTTGTGTGCATTTAATGATTACATGACAAAAGAATAAGGATTATTATTTCTGTGAGTTGCATCATCCCTTTTGAGGACATAAGTGCATTTAGAATTAATGTGTGGATAGGGAATGAGTAGTGTAAGCTCTAAGGAAAGTTTTCAATGTGCACTGATTATGACTTGAGATGCTATGTGTATTTCATGATTAAGAAATGCCCTTGTTTTACAAAATAAATCCTTTCATGAACCATGTTGGTGAAAAGTGGTAGCCTCTTGAAACATCTTCATTCTTTTTGGTCTTTTGGGAAATTTGCTTCTCTTTTTCGATGAGATTGGTGAGTATGTTTGGGTTGTCATAGATCACGTGATATGTGATTTTTAAATTTTTGTAGAGTGGCATGTTTTTCAATGAATGAGAATTGCATTACTTGAGGACAAGCAATGGTTCAAGTTTGGGGGATTGATGAGTTGGTAATTTACCAACTCATTAGGCTGTTAAGCTTGAGTTTTTGCCTAGTTTTTGAGTTGATTATATGGATTTTATGCCTTTTTTTTCTTTTCTGTGTGCAGATACCTAAATATGTAGAAAAAAGAAAATATGGAGCAAAAAGAAGGAAGTGAGATCAAATCGGCGGTCCACCGGTGAAAACCGGCGAAACGCCGATCATCACTGCCTCTGAGGAAGAATATCACTGGCGAAACGCAAGTTGCCAATGGAGACTCACCAGTCTAGTCACCGAATGACATCTAATTTGATAAAGTAAAGAACACAGACTCGGCGGTTCACGGATTGAGATCGACTACACGTCGAATGAACCGTCGATGTTCACTGGAGTTTAGTGATGACTCAAATAATGTATCCGGCAGTTCACAAATTTTAACTGGCGAACCACCAATACCTATTCTGATTTCAGAATGTTGCTCAGGGGCAAAATTGTCCAGCACGAAAAAAGAGAGAGAAGATGCCCTATTTTCTTAGATATAAATTCTTAAGAAAGTACTGTGTACTGGGGATATGATAGCAGTGTATATCATATCATATTTCTCCTTTTTTAGCTTTAGAACATTCTTTTGGCAGAAAAACAAGAATTTGATTGGTAGAATTTGATAAGTACTATTTTGTTCTTCTTCTTAATAGTAAAGTGCAACCATTGTTAAAGACATTCGTGAACTTGATTTTACTACTCTTGTTATTAAATTCAATGAGTTTATTGTTGAATGTGCTAAATCATTAACTAGAGGTGTGTGATGATGAATACTTAATTAGAGTGGATATTGCTAGAGTCATCTCTATATTGTTTAACTAAGTGTAAATCTGTTAGATTGTCTTCAATTTATAATGGAAGATCCATTGATTATGATGTGGGTCTATTTGTTCTTACTTGATTGTTGCTTGTAAAATAATAATTAAGAATTGGAGGAAAATTTAAAGTGGGGATGGATGGGAGATTGTGAAATTGTGCTAGAAATAGTCAAAATTACATTTTCACTCCTAATTAGTAGCTAATAGCTAGAAATTAGTGAAGCTACTAATCCAAATCTAATTGGGTTGAGCTAATAGTGTCTAGAGGTTTGATAAAACTCTAGTAAGAAATATTTATAAAGCTGAAAAGCTGTAATTACCCATTTTTCCGAGATTAGTTACACTAATTAAACTTATAAGATGAACTAGCATGTCCCTATCTAGTTAGTATATCATCTAAACCACACCTCTAGTCTTTCACACTCTTGTAGATAACCTTGGTGATTTTGCTATTAGAGGCAACCAGATTAGCAATTATAATCTACTACAAATTCAAATATCCCCCAACTCATTTGATTTTATGTTAATTCTAAGTGGTGCAAGCTAACTTCAATTTCTCAACCGACACTTGTAATTATCACTCACTAGTTCTTGTGGGATTCGACCACGACACCCGTCGGGTTAATTATTTTGATACTTCGGCTGTGTATACCCTTCCTATGAGGAGTATATTTTGGAAGTTATCAGTGACTAGTAGGAAATTCTTGACACATTTTTTATTCTTTTAAGATCATTCATTTTTTCTTTGTTTCTCAATTTGGTCATCTCCCTACTAACATCACCTGCTTTATTTTGCATTATCACCTTTTCCTTTCTTTTAACTTTCCACACTTTGAATTTAGTAAGTTTTGTTCACTTGTGCTCCTTTCATATAAATTTTGTCAAATAAAGTGCCTTAGGAGTCATTTGTATCAAATAAAGGTTAATAGCACAAAAAGGGTTTAGCTTTTAACATGGTCAAAAGACTAGGCTAAGGCTAAAAAATGGATAACTAAGACAACCCCATCAAGGTAGGTAATAGTAGGATACCAATAGGCTATCAAAGAAATGCCTATATCACTTCCTAGATTCAACATTTTTATTTCGCTTGATACACACACTAGGCAAGTTCTAGACAACAATATGCAAGCAACGAGTATATGCAAAAACTCTCACACACGATGACATAAATGATTTAATAATGGTGATAAATATTACATAAAAACACATATCTACATTAAATATCTCACATTATTAAACCTATTTTTCAAGCATAGGAGTCGAGTTCCAAAAGTCTAAGCGTCTCTACCATTTCATTCATCTTTCTTGAGTGAACTATTATGAAGTAATAATGCTTTCCTAAGTGAAATACCTACCATTTGGAAGGTCTAATTTACCTTTAAGATGTTCACCATCCATACATCATAGGGAAAAGTCATGACAGTGACTAAAAAGAAATTTTGATACTCTAGTCTGTTCTAAAGGACTATCCACCTAAAAAGTACCTAAAACAAAAACTGGTGAAACCCAAAACATACCGCAAAATCTCAAGTTAGCAAGAAATAACAAATCACAAAAAAATAATAAGGAACTCAATTACTCCCACCCCACACTTAAGCAATAACACTATCCTCAGTGTATAAACAATAAGGTACGTGTATAGGGAGACCACTTTTTCCCAGATGACCATGTCCATGTTGCGGACCTCTATATGGGCATCCCGCCTCACATCATGTGACTCAGTGTGATGATGGAACTCCGCGTTGAACCTTTGTACACATAGATAGGCCATCGCATTGCGTTTCTCCATATGGAGTTGTAGCCTTGCCACCCAATTTCATCCTCTATCGTGCGAGTCTTTTCCTGTAGTTATAAATTATTTCCTGCACATTTAACACCCACATCAAATCTAAGAAAATGAAAAATCAGAAATAAAACTAAAGTATCTTAGGTTGCCTCTCAAGAAGCGCTTGATTTAATACTGCGGAATGACGTTATTAATTTTACCACTTTTCTTTTCACTTTGAACATATGAATTGCACTTCTATTGTTTTTCAATTATCTACTCTGCTCAAGATATAGTGTGTAAAAATAGAGGCACCAAGTAGTAGTTTCGCATCTTGCACTTCTTGGTCCTTAAACAAGGGATGTGATTCTACCTTGTTGGCATGACAAACTTCCTATTGAAGTAACTTTGATTTTCCTCTCAAAAATCCTGCGTAGACTCAGTTGCCTAAAATTTCCATATTGTCAATTAAGTATAGTGTTGAAAAGTGAGTGGAATGCAGTCTAAGTCGCTATATTATCATGCATGCTTCCTTCTTGACATTTTCCCTCTCAAATTCACCAGAGTCCTAAATAATGATATGATAGAGTTTTCTTTGCCGCTCTAGTGTGACTTCTTCAATTTCGACATCTTGCATTATTATTGAGTTGGTTTGTTGAAAAATCTTCCTTAGCTCTTCAAAGTCCTTCTTGAACTCTTCTTCAATGGGAGCCAACTCAAAACTACAACTCCTGACCAGTTGATGTTGAGCATTGCATGATTCATTTATAGCATTGTTTAATTTGGCCTCCAATTCATGGGTACCAATTTCTAATAGCTCTACTTTTTGACTTTGCTCCGCATGAATGTGTAAGAAGTCTTCTGTCAGCCATGAATGCCTTCACGGTGAACCCCATATACTTTAACTTGTTGAGCTTGATTCAATAGCCAATCGTTGCTCACAATTCCCTCTTGGTCAAGTTTTGCTTCATGATGTAAATTTTGTAAGGCTTGTAAAAATCCTCCTTTGAAAAAATTCATATTTTAGATAACTTCCACATCATCATGTTGAACTTTTTTCTCACTAGTTAATTAGGACTCGGCCCCATTGTTCATTATTCCATATTATTCTTCTCAATATCTCTTCAATTCTTTTTTAGAACTTGAGATTTCTTCTTCAAATTTTTGTTCTTCTTCAATTCCACAATTTTTATTGTAGGCATAAAGAGATTTTGGCTCATCCTTTGAGCTTAAAATCTCTTCTTTAACTGTTTCTTATTCAGGGGTAGACAATTCCGTGGGCCTTGAGGAGTCGAAATCCTTCTTCAAGTTAGACTCCCCCTCTAAAAAAGTTTGGATCAAGGATTCTATGTGTTCATATGTAGTGCCTTGTCCTTCACATGTCATGTTATCGTTCATGTCAAACAAAAGCACAACTAGCATTTTTGTTATTGCTACTGTATTGGGAAGTGAAATAATTAGGACAATCACACTAATTACCACCACATAAAGTGAAATATACCCATCCTATGAGTGAGAAGATGCACACATCTCACTTCTGGGGGCATATTCACAATCTTGCCAAAAATGGGATCCTCCACATATGGACATGGGTCATCAAGATATGGGTTACCACCAACAAACTCCTTTTTCCTTCCATTATGCCATAATAATATTAAAAGCTTAAAAAAATGAAAAAATCTAACAATAACAAAGTGATACAAGAACTATGAACTACATAATGAATTTAAACATTGTTTAACTATTTCTAAAACGTATTCTACAACAACGGTGCCAAAATTTGATCACGTCCAAATTACACTTCACAATAAAATATTAAAAAGTCTCTGTCAAATATAGTAACCCAAAAAGGTTGGGGTTGATCCCATAGAGAAAAAGTGAGAAATAATATATTAGGAGTGAGTAATTCGGCCGGTAGTCAGTATTTTGTCGGGGGTTGCAATAAAAAGGTAACTTGAACTAAAATATCATTTGTAACAACTATATAAGAAGAAACTAGGACTTGTTCTCCATGATTTCATAACGTAGTAGGCTTATTTTATTAATGATCTATCCTGGTGAATTTCATGCAAGACTGACGAATATGTTCATGTAAGTCTCTCGGCCTATATAAATGAATTTCATTCTAAATCCTATCGGACTTTTGGTGTTCGTATTTTTCCCTCTTCATAAGTCTTGGACTGACTATCATCAATTAGAGCTCAAGTCAATCGGATGAGAGTTGGTAGCCTCAAATTTCAATTGTTGTTCTCCTTTCCTAACTTTAACCTATTTTGTCAAGCAAGTTGATGATACAAGCACTTTTCAATGTTTGAAACCACTAAAACTAATTAAAACGAAGAGAATAACAATACACTTAATTTCACCATTTAAGAATCACTATTATATTTGCCTATCCATTATACCATCATTGTTCCCACAACACTAGCTAAAAAATTTAGCCGCTCATGTTTGAAGAAACAACAACACAATATATATAAAAGAAGTCATGATAATCACTTACAATAAGATGAAATTATTTGACAACCTTAAAAAGTTAAATAAAATCAAAAGAAATTGATATTTCTCTCAATAATAGTATGGAATAATGTGTTACACACATAGAATATGCCGTCAATCAGTGTGAAGTATGTGGTCCTTTTCATGAATTTCTAATAAGAATCTCCTAGGAGGTGTTTTGTATTACCTCAAAAGTCTGTAAGATCAAATCCTAGGGTTGAACCAGAGGAAATAGGAAAACCTGCACTAGGTCATAGAACAACTCATCAGGTGACTCGTTAAGTCACATGATGGACCGTTTAGTGGCCCGTTAAGTATGCAGTATTGGTAATGGGTCAAGGAACGATCTGTCGTAGTACCCAACAAGTCAATAAATTTCTCATTGGGTGGTGTAGATTTGAAATTCGGAGGACCTTTCAGAGGGGCTTGATGGATGGGACGACAAGTTGTCATGTCACCCCACAAGTCGTGGTATGATTCGTCAAGTGTGTAGAGTTGAAGAAAGGGTCAATTTTTATCACAATCAAACATAGCCCTGGTTTGAGACATGGGAAAAGGTACCCTAAGGTCGACCCATAGCATGAAAATAACTTCTAACTCAATTGATCAAACGAAAGATCGACATAATAACATAGCAGAAGTTTGAGCATAATATAAAATCTGAAAATATAACACGAGTCTGAAGCTGAATACAATCTATGTCTGGAAAGCCTCTACAATTGATGAGTAGATGGGATAAGTCCCCAAATAACTCTCTAAGTCTGAAACTGAAAATGTAAAGAAACAACTTATAAGGGAGGGTCCTCGAGAGATAAGGACTCACCAACTGAGACTAGAGCTAACTCCGGAAGCTGGCTAGTGATAGGGCTGAGTCTGAAGATCGGAGCCTGTATCATTAAATGATACATCATAGATTTTTAGTTAGTACGTGGAATGTACTGAGTATGCAAGGTAAGTAAAAGTTCTTAAGTAAGTAAAATAAATAAAACATGCACTAAAATCTGATACTCATAAGTAAAACTAAACATTTGGGTCAAAATTGCTTGATCACACACACACACATATATATATCATGAGTGATAAACATCCATAACTGAAATCATGAGGAAGAATGAGAGACTCGTCATATAACCTACATTACCACGATAGAGCTTACGTGGTCCCGACTATCACAATCAAGTGGGCAGAGACGTTCAAAGCCTTGCCAAGGCTAAGGACACTACCATGATATCGATATCAAGATGAAGGCCCTTGGAGCAGGGGAAAGCTCCAAAGGAAGTCCCAAATAATCTGATCATACCTTCGTTGTCTCGTAGTTCTGAGGCATAGGGTTGACTGACCCTTAGCCTACTTGGTGCTAGACACTACTCCCAAAAACATGCATATGATGTCCTGTGTTTTTCAACGAACCTGACCATCTTCTAGTGAAGAAGCTGAATAATCATGTACCATATAAAATCTGAAATCATACATGAGGAGCCTTGGCTCAAATCATACCACAAGCTAAACATTCTTGAAAATACTTGGAAGACTTGACTCCAAAATCATGGGGTAAGCTAATTTACATGAAATCATAAATTATACTTTGAACATATGGGCTTTCCTGATACTTAAACATTCTTGAAAATACTTAATTCACTTGAAAACATGATCATAGACATAGGTAACTTGAAAATATGCTTTTCATCATAGATATCTCATCATACTTGAACATACATCATGGATTTCAATTTTCATGAACTTCTCATGGATGGGCATCATAATGTATAAAACTTGAAAACATGATTTATAATTGAAAACATTCTAAAACTTGCCCATGAACCATAATTCAATAATAGAAACATACTTAGATCATACCCATGGTAGAAACTTAGGAAATCATGCATTGGGTTAAAACCCCATAGGATCACATATATATTTTCATGAATTAGAGATGGATTGGGAATGGGTGTGAAAAATTCACCCATTCATAAACATACATACTTGAGAGAATCTGATTCTATAACTTGTCTGATTGCAAAAGGAAGAAGTGAGAGAAATTTGGGAGGAATTAAGCTTGATCACCTCTCTAACCCTCTAAGCTTGCACGCATGAACAGGAATAGCTTGAAATGAACTTACTCCTCTTAAAACTCACTATTCATAGATTAAAACGACATAGTTTAGGCCTTAGGATCATAGAAATTATGGAAAATCCCTTACTAAATTTGCACTGAAAAACTGACTGCCAGTGTCACGAGGGACTGCACGAATCGTAACCATTGGGAACGAGTCGTGATCTCCTGTCATCAAGTGCACTGCCAATTTTTTTCCTCAAAGGGTCCCCACGAGGGACCTAACGACTCTTCACTGGTGACCATGACTCGTGGTCACCTTCCGTTGCCTTCACTGCCAATATTCACCTGGGGCTCACCACGGGGCACACCACGACCCGTGGTGCACCGAATGAGTGGCTGTAATCCACTCGTTAAGTGCACTGCCCAATTCCTCCAACCTGCACCTCATCACTGACCACAACTGGCTCAATGAGTCGTGGGGCTAACCACGACTCGTGGTCACATCTGAGGTGATCCAAAACCAGAAATTCCAACTCAGCCATACTCCTCACCACGAGTCACTTAATGACTCGTGGTTATCCTGATGGGTCATAGGATGACTAGTTCTGTGAACTAGTGTAGAAAATATTATTTTTCTACGTTTCAACTCCCGGGTATAATATTAGGGCTTTTTGGGTATAAAAATATCTCCCCCTTGGGAATTTTCGACCTCGAATGTTGAAAATCATACAGAAAGTAGAGAAGTGCAACCATCATATTCAAATACTAATCACATAAGATGAAAACTGACGTAATGACTACCTCTAAACTAAACTACATGGGTGAACTAAATTTACGAATCATACATACATCCATTTACATGAAAGAAACTGGGCACATGAACTGAACTTGAAACTGAATATTGTTTTTAGGGAAAAAACTGATACCTCAAGCAGGGACTGAGCCAGTAGGGAATAAATGTGGGTGTCTAGTCATCATATCTGCTTTGGCTTCCCATGTATCTCCCTTAACATGTTGATTCCTCCATAAAAATTTAACTGAATCTACTTCTTTGTTCCTTAGCTTTCGAACCTGACGATCCAGTATTTCTACCAGAACCTCTTTATAACTAAGGCTGTCTTTCACACCGACACTGTCCACCGGAACAACTAGAGTTGGAACCCCTAAACACTTCTTTAGGAGCGATACATGAAAAAATGGATGGACTGAAGCAAATTTTGGGGGCAACTCCAACTCATATGCTACCTTGCTAACTTATTTAAAAATCGGGGACGGGCTAACATAACAGGGACTGAGTTTTCCTTTCTTTCTGAACCTCATCACGCCCTTCACGGGAGACACCTTCAGAAACACCCAAATATCAACTTTGAACTCAAGTTCTCTCTTCATCATATCTGCATAGGACTTTTGGTGACTTTGAGTTGTTTTCAACCTATCTCGTATGAGCTGAACTTTCTCCATGGCGTCATAGACTGAATTTGGTCCTATCATCGCAGCTTCACCGACCTCAAACCAACAATTAGGCGTTCTACATCTTCTCCCATAGAGAGCCTCAAATGGAGCAATCTGAATGCTGAAATGATAGTTGTTGTTATATGATGTTATACCGGGGGAACCGAAGGATCAGACCCAGAAGTAAAAACGAAGAAAAATTGAAAATTCGCACCAGGTCATAAAATAACCCATGAGGTGGGTCATGAGGAGTGACCATGAGTGCTGAGGTGACTTGTGGTCAGCATGGTTTTGCAAGGCCTGAGTGAGGAGGCCACGGGCCTGACCATGAGTCGTGGTCAGACCTCACGACTCGTGAGGTCACCCGTTGTCTACCTTGGAGGTTTGGAAAGTTGAGATGGGCAGTGTAGGCTAAAAAAGGTGACCACGAGTCGTGGTCTGACATCACGACTCGTGAAGTCACCCATGGAGTCCCCTTAGATAATTTGGACAGTGTACTCAACGTACCATGGCCACGAGTCATCCCCTGTGGCAACAACCCGTAAGGTTCCTCGTGGGGACTGGCGGCCAGAAATTTCCTGCATTTTATAAGGGGATTTTCAAAGTTCCTAAGGCCTAAACTACATCGTTTTGGTTATTTTTCTAAGTGAGATAAGATGAGTTAAGTCCTTTATGCATGCCCTTTCTCATGCAAAATCTTAGAGAGATTTTTGTGAGATTCAAGGTCTTCTTCCCCAAATTTCTATCAATTTCTTAATGGGTATTCAAGGAACCTCGAAAGCAATCCATTCCCAAGCATGAAGGGTTTCAAAAAGGGTGAAATCCTTTCACACCCATGCACAAATTTCGACCTAAATCATGAACTCATCTATCCAAGTCTATGGGGTTTTACCCAAATGCATGAAAATGTGATTTCTCTTTATGGGTATGATTTAATTGTGTTTTAATTATTGAATTACGAATGATGGGTAGGGTTTATTATTATTATATTTAAATCATGTTTCAAGATTTTTAATTCCAAAAATCCCATTTGATGAAGGTTCTTGAAAGTTATGATTTACGATGAATATAAAATATTTTGAATTTATTGATGATGGAAAAACATGAATTCAAGTTACTCATGTTTATGAGCACATTTTGAAAGAATGGAAATGATGAAGTATTCAATAATGCCCACATGTTGAAGAAAAGGGGCTATGATTCTTGGCTAAGAATGTTTTAAAGGGGATCAATGATAATAAATGTTATATTTTAGCCAATTAATCTTAATGCATGATGTTATTAATTTATGTATGAGCCTACATGCATGTTTTTCGGAGCCGTGTCTAGCACCAAGCAGCCCGATGTTCAAAGGACTACGTCGGTGTCTCATAACCACTTGCCACCGTGTGTTTCTAAATGATATGACGTATTGATAATGATCCCCTAAAATGTGATATCACACCTAATGCACGACCCTCGCTTGGCAAGCCAGGGTCGGATCTGCCCACTAGAGCGAGATAGTGGGGCATCATGAAAGGCTCTACCATGATGGTGTCGGTTATGAGGAGTCCTACCATTGTTCCGCATGTTTTATACATTGTTACGTTTATGTTATTGGCTCAAGTTATGTTTTGATAAAGTTTACTTATGGTTAAAAAATGAATTATTATGAATGATTTGAAAGTCTTGAGTCTTATGTTTTATTAAGAAGATTTTGATGTAAGCATGATGTCCCTCTCTTATATTATTTATGAGTTTTATTTACTCTAAAATGTCCATTTTACCGACCTTGCATACTCGGTACGTTCCACGTATTGACCGCATACTTTTTATGTTTTATCATTTCATGATACAATGTTTGAATCTCAGGCTCATCCTCATCCTTAGTCCATCTCAGCTTACGCTTTCAGCTTATTGGTGAGTCCTCATGTTCCAAGGGTCGTTTGACAGACTTTAAGGATATTTATGTTTCGGTATTGGTTAGGATAGTTTGGGATGTTGTCCCATCAACCCGTCTTATGTATTAAAGGCTCTCAGACAAGTATGTAGTGCTAGCTAAGTATATGACCGGTATTTCCTGATGTTATGCTATAATTACGTTTCAACTATGTTTTTATGATTATCATTCCTCTTATTTTAATGAGATTAGTTGTATGCATGTGCAATGGGTGGACTTGGGGACTCTCGGGGTCCCTTGTCCCGAGTATACGTTTGGGTCATGACAAACTTGCTATCAGAGCAATAGGTTTGAAGTGTCCTAGGGTGTCTGAAAGCCGCATTAAGTAGAGTCTTTTTCATGGGTTTGAAGCCCGCCACTCCTATGATAATGAGACTACCAGGCGTTTAAGAAATGTTCCCTTCTTTAATGTTCTATCTCGTGCGATGAAAAGCCTTTCCATCCTTTTAATTCGTGCAATTCGTGATTGTAGAATTATGGCTCCTAGAAGAATCAATGGAAGGCGGAATGGAAATGATGAAGGCGACAGAGATGGCAATGACCATGGGCATCAGCAAGCCCCACTTGTTCAGGAGCCCCATGAACTAGAGCCAACTGCCTAGGCTGAGTTTCGAGCGGCTATTCAGATGTTGGTCTAGGACTTGACCGCTCAGGTCAACCAGCAGGCTGTTGTGAAGGTCCCACATAATGGCAATGCAGCGGGGACTTGGATTAGAGACTTCTTGAGGATGAACCCTCCTGAGTTTGAGGGGTCAAAGGTGGACAAGGATCCAGATGAGTTTATTGAAGGAATCTTGAAGGTCACTCAGGTTATGGGGGTGAAAAATGGGGATTGTGTGGGCTTGGCCTCTTATAAGCTAAACGAGGTAGCTCATATTTGGTACAAGCAATGGAAGGAAAGCAGGGTAGCGGGAGCGGGCCCTATCAGCTGTGAAGAGTTCCACATGGCCTTTCGGGACAGGTTCTTCCCACGGGAGATGAGGGTATTGAAAGCAGCACAGTTTTTTAAACTTATGCAGGGAAAGATGACAGTGCTGGAGTATTCACTTGAGTTCACTCGTTTGTCAAAGTACGCCCCAGAGTTAGTGATGGATCAGAGGGCGCGGGTAAGCCAATTCGTTCATGGCGTGTCTGGTTATTTAGACAAGGATTGTAGGACTGCTATGCTCTACCAAGATATAGAATTTCCTCACATAGTGTTGTACGCACGGTTGATAGAGGCAACTCATGCGAGGGAGAGGAAGGCAAAGAGGGCTCGGACGGACAGTCGTGGGTTTTCACATAAGAGGTCTGGGGGTGGCTACCATCCACATTTTCAGCAGAGGTCACTAGCACCAGCACCATCATCATCTAGTGTTCCATCCAGGCCAAAGGGTGATCAGAAGAGCAGGGCTTCAGGGTCGAGGGATCAGAGGGGCACCCAGTTAGAGTATACCTCTCCATCTTGCGGGAAGTACGACAAGAGTCATGCCGGGGAGTTCTTGCTCGATTCAGATATTTTCTATGGGTGTGGTAGGTTTGGGAACATGCGCCGAGCATGCCCATATGCTAGATAGGGTGATGATAGGGGTCATTCATAGGCCACCAGGATAGCAGCAGCTCCATCCCATTCCGCTCTGCAGGGAGAATCAACTAGTGGAGGTGGCGGACAACGCCAAAATTGAATCTATGCCCTCGCCTCCCTCTAGGAGTAGGAGACTTCGCCAGACGTGGTCATTGATATGTTATGTGTATCTCATATTGATTTTTATTCCTTTCTAGATCAAGGAGCTGCATTGTCTTTTATGACTCCTTACATCGCTAGTAGCCTAGGAGTTAGTCCCGAGACCTTGTCAAAATTGTTTTCAGTTTCGACCCCTGTTGGTGATTCGGTCATAGCTAGACAAGTATATAGAGAATGCCCGATCACTGAGTTGCATAAGGTTACCTCCATAGACCTGGTAGAGTTAGCCATGACTTACTTTGATGTTATTCTCGGCATGGATTGGTTGTTTTCATGTTATGCCTCAATTAATTGTAGGACTCGTACGGTGGAATTTCATTTTCTGGGTGAGTCAATGTTTGAGTGGAAGGGTAGTTCGGCGGTACTAGTAGGTCAGTTTATTTCCTATCTTAAGGCCAAGAAGATGATCTATAAAAGTTGCTTGTACCACCTAGTTAGGGTTAAGGACGTGGAGTCCGAGACCCCGACTATTCATTCAGTTCCGGTGGTGTGAGAATATCCGGAGGTGTTTCCTGATAATTTTCCCGGTGTTCCTACAGAGAGGGAAATTGATTTTGGTATTGATCTATTACCCGATACGCAACCTATCTCTATTCCTTCCTGCACGATGGTCCCAGCTGAACTAAAGGAATTGAAGGATCAGTTAAAGGATATGTTGGATATGGGCTTCATTATACCGAGCCAATCTCCATGGGGTGCACCAGTTAAATTGTTTCGAAAGAAGGACGGCTCCTTTCGCATGTGTATTGACTATCGACAGTTGAACAAGGTTACCTTCAAGAACAGTTACCCCTTACCCAGTATCAATGATTTGTTTGACTAGCTTTAGGGTGGCAAGTGCTTCTCCAAGATTGATCTCAGGTTCGGGTATCACCAACTCATAGTTCTTGAGAGTGAAATCCCGAAGATCGCTTTCAGGACTCGGTATGGTCAATACAAATTTGTTGTTATGTTTTTTCAGAGTAACCAATGCCCTTGAAGCTTTTATGGATTTAATGAATATGGTGTTCAAGGCATATTTGGATATGTTCGTGATTGTGTTCATCGATGACATTCTTATATACTCCCCGAGTTAGGAGGAGCATGCCACTCGTTTGAGAATAGTGCTACAAACCCTCAAGGATCGTCAGTTGTATGCAAAGTTTAGCAAGTGTTAATTTTTGCTAAACTCAGTGGCATTTTTGGGTCATGTGGTATCAAGAGAAGGCATAAGGTACATTCCCAGAAGATTGAGGCGGTGATGAATTGGCCCAAACTAGTGAATCCTTCAGAAATTCGGAGTTTCTTGGGTCTAGCTGGCTACTACCGAAGATTTTTTGAGGGCTTTTCATCAATTGCAGCCCCATTGACCAGGTTGACTTAAAAATGGTGAATTTCCAATGGTCGAATGCTTGTGAGTAAAGCTTCCAAGAGTTGAAGACCCGACTCACTTCAGCACCAATGTTGACTTTACCCGAGGGCACTGATGGATTTGTAGTGTATTGTGATGCTTTGAGAGTCGGACTGGGATGTGTGTTGATGCATCATGGGAAGGTAATAGCATATGCCTCAAGACAGATGAAAGTTCATGAAAAGAATTACCCGACCCATGATCTTGAGTTAGCCGTGGTGGTGTTTGCATTGAAGATATGGTGACATTAGTTGTATGGGGTCCACGTGGATGTATTTACAGAGCACAAGAGCTTGCAATAGGCGTTCACACAGAAAGATCTAAATCTTCAGCAAAGGAGGTGGTTGGAGTAACTCAAGGACTATGACATAAGTGTCCTTTACCACCTGGGCAAGGCCAATGTGGTTGTGGATGCACTTAGTAGGCTCTCTATGGAGAGTGTGTCCCATGTGGATGATGGAAAGAAGGAGTTGGTGAAGGATTTCCACCGACTTGCAAGTCTGGGAGTTAGATTGATCGACTCAACTGATGGTGGCGTTATCGTGCGGAATGCGTCAGAATCATCTTTAGTGGTCACTGTCAAATCAAAGCAAGATGAGGATCCAACTTTGAGGAAGCTTAAGGAAGTAGTGTGGAGTCAAAAGGTGGAGGTTTTCTCCCACGGGGGAGATGGGGTGCTACGATACCAGGGTCGACTATGTATTCTGGACATTGATAATTTGAGAGTTCAGATATTTCATGAGGCACATGGTACTAGATATTCTATCCACCGGGGATACACAAAGATGTATCGGGACTTGTGAGAAATCTATTAGTGGGATAGTATGAAGAAGGATATTGCGGGGTTTGTAGCTAAATGTCTAAAATGTCAGCAAGTGAAAGTCGAGCATCAAAGGCTGGGAGGTGTACTTCAGGATATTAGCATTCCCACTCGAAAGTGGGAGGAAGTAAATATAGATTTTCTTACAGGCCTACTCATACTCATCGACACTATGACGCCATCTAGGTGGTGGTAGACAGGTTAACTAAGACGGCATACTTCCTACCGTTAAGACCACGGATTCAGCGAATGATTATGCCAAGTTGTATATTCGAGAGTTGGTTTGACTTCATGGAATGCCCTTGTCTAATATTTAAGACTGAGGTACTCAGTTTACCTCTCAATTCTAGCATTCTTTTCAAAAAGGACTTGGGACGCAAGTTAAGCTTAGTACAACCTTCCATCCGCAAACATACGTCCAGGCAGAACAAACTATTCAGACCCTCAAGGATATGTTGAGGGCATGTGTTATGGATTTTAAAGGTATTTGGGATGATCATTTTCCCTTAATCGAGTTCACCTATAATAACAGTTATCACTCTAGTATCCAGATGGCACCATTTGAGGCTCTTTACGGGCGAAGGTGTAGATCTCCCATCGAATGGTTTGAGGTTGGCAAGGCAGCTATGATAGGACTAGATTCGGTTCACAAGGCGATGGTAAAGGTTCAATTGATAAGGGACCGGTTGAAAATCGCTCAGAGTCATCAGAAATCGTATGTTGATGTGAGGAGAAGGGATCCAGAGTTTGATGTGGATGATTGGGTATTTCTAAATGTATCTCCCATGAAGGGAGTCATGTGGTTCGAGAAGAAAGGGAAACTCAGTTCCCGCTATGTTGGTCCTTATCGGGTTTTGAGGAGAGTGGGTAAGGTGGCGTATGAGTTGGACTTGCCTTCAGAGTTAGCTTTAGTTCATCCCGTGTTTCATGTATCACTCTCGAAAAAGTTCTTGGGTGATCCAGTTTTAGTTATCCCGGTAGAGGGCGTTGGTGTAAAGGATAGCCTCAGCTATGAGGAAATTCCGGTGGAGATCTTGGATCATCAGGTTTGGAGGCTAAGGAACAAAGAAGTATCCTAAGTTAAAGTATTATGGAGAAATCAGCATGTTGAGGGAGCTACGTGGGAAGCCGAAGAAGATATGATAGCTACATACCCTTATTTGTTCCCTACCGGCTCAGTTTCAGTTTGAGGTATCAGTTAAACCTTTAATCAACTTTTCATGTTCAATTCATGTACACAAGTTTGTTTTATGATATAGTATATGTATGTGATGTATGAATTCAGTTCAGCTAGGTAGTTATTTTCGGAGGTAGTTATTATGTCAGTTTTCGGCTTAAATGACCAGTAATTTTATATGGTGATAGCTTGTTTCTGAGTTTTCTACATGTTTCTAACATTCGAGGATGAATGTTCCCAAGGGGGAAATATTGTTATACCCCAGGAACCCAAGGATCAGACCCAGAAGTAAAATCGGAGAAAAACTAAAAATTCGCACCAGGTCACAGAATGAACTGTGAGGTGGGTCGTGAGGTGACTCGTGGTCAGCATGGTTTGGCAAAGCCTGAGTGAGGATTCCACTGGCCTGACACGAGTCGTGGTCAGACCTCAAGACTCGTGAGGTCACCTATGTTCTACCTTGGAGGTTTGGCAAGTTGGGATGGGCAGTGTAGGCCACTAAAGATGACCATAAGTCGTGGTCTTATATCACGACTCGTGAAGTCACCCGTGGGGTTCCTTTGGATGTTTTGGATAGTGGACTCAATGGTCCATGGCCGTGAGTCGTGCCCTGTGGCAACGACCTGTGAGGTCCCTCGTGGGGACTAGCGACTAGAAATTTCCCGCGTTTGAAAAAGGGCATTTTCATAATTCCTAAGATCCTAAGAACTAAACTATGTCGTTTTTGATATTTTTTTGAGTGATATAAGATGAGTTAAGTCCTTTATGCATGCCCATTCTCATTTAAAAGCTTAGAGAGATTTTTGGGAGATTTAAGGTCCTCTTCCCCAAATTTCCATCAATTTCTTTGTGGTATTCAAGGAACCTCGAAAGCAATCCATTCCCAGGTATGTAGGGTTTCAGAATGGGTGATCCTTTCACGCCCATGCCCAAATTTCAACTTAAATCATGAAGTCTTCTATCCAAGTCTATGGGGTTTTACCGAAATTCATGAAAATGTGATTGTTCTTTATGGGTATGATTTAATTGAGTTTTAATTATTGAATTATCAATGATGGGCAGATTTTACTATAATTTTATTTAAATCATGTTTTAGGCTTTTTAAATCTAAAATTCCCATTTGATGAAGGTTCCTGAAAGTTATGATTTACGATGAATATGCAATATTTTGAATTTATTGATGACGAAAAAGCATAAATTCAAGTTACCCATGTTTATGAGCATATTTTGAAAGAATGGAGTATGATGAAGTATTGGGCAATGCCCATACGTTGAAAAATGATTTATGAATTATGAAGCGAATTACACGATTTATCGACTTATGATGGTGGCTGATGAAAAGGGCCTATGATTCTTGGCTAAGCATGTTTTAAAGGGGATCAATGATGATAAATGTTATATTTTAGCTAATGAATCTTAATGCATGATGTTATTGATTTATGTATGAGCCTATATGCATGTTTTTGGAGCTGTGTCTAGTATCGAGCAGCCTGACGTTCAAAGGACTACGCTGGTGTATCATAACCATGTGACACCGTGGGTTTCTAAATGATATGATGTATTGATAATGATCCCCTCAAATGTGGTATCACGCCTAATGGATGACCCTCGTCTGGCAAGCCAGGGTCGGCCCTGCCCACATGAGCAAGATAGTGGGGCATCATGGAAGGCTCTACCATGATGGTGTCGGTTATGATGAGTCCTCCCATTGTTCCGTATGTTTTATACATTGTTATAGTTATATTATTGGCTCAAGTTATGTTTTGATAAAGTTTACTTACGGTTATAAAAATGAATGATAATGAATGATTTGAAAGCCTTGAGCCTTATGTTTTATTACGAAGATTTTGATGTAAGCATGATGTCCCTCATATTATTTATGAGTTTTATTTACTATAAAATGTCCGTTTTACCGACCTTGCATACTCGGTACATTCCACGTACTGACCGCATACTTTCTATGTTGTATCATTTCATGATACAGGGTTCGGATCTTAGGCTCATCCTCATCCTTAGTCCATCTCAGCTTACGCTTTCAGCTTATTGGTGAGTCCTCATGTTCCGAGGGCCGTTTGACAAACTATCAGGATATTTATGTTTCGGTATTGGTCGGGTTAGTTTGGGATGTTGTCCCTTCAACCCATCTTATGTATTAGAGGCTCTCAAACAAGTATGTAGTGCTTAGGTATGTATATGTCCAGTATTTCCTGATGTTATGCTATAATTACGTTTCCGCTATGTTTTTATGATTATCATTCCACTTATTTGAATGAGATTAGTTGTATACATCTTCCATGGGTCGACTTGGGGTCCTTTGTCCTGTGTCTACGATCCGGGTGTATGTTCGGGTCGTGACATACACAAATTCGATAAGACGCAAATGATCATCCCAACTACCCTTGAATTCAATCACACATGATCTCAACATGTCCTCAAGAGTTTGAATAGCCCGCTCCGCATGACCATTGGTTTGGGGATGAAACACTGTACTGAGCTTGACCTGAGTACCAAGTCCCTTTTGAAACGAACTCCAAAATTGAGAGGTAATCTTAGTACCTCTATTTGATGTGATGGAAAAGGGTACTCCATGCAACTGAACTAGCTCTCGAATGTACAACTTGGTGAAATCCTCCGCTGAATCCATGGTTTTGATCGGTAGAAAATGAGCGGCTTTGGTTAACTTGTCCACGACTACCCAAATGGAGTCATACTGTCGACGAGTGCGAGGAAACCTTGTGATGAAGTCCATATTAATCTCCTCCCACTTCCAAGTAGGGATACTGTTGTCCAGAAGAACACCTCCCGGTCTCTAATGCTCAACCTTCACTTGCAGACAATTTGGACACTTGGCTACAAATTTGGCGATGTCCTTCTTCATGCCATTCCACCAATAGACTTCCTGTAGGTCACATTACATCTTGGTGGAACCTGGATGTATTGAATACCTAGAACCATGAGCCTTGTTCAGCAACCAATTTCTCAAATCATCAACATCCAGGACACAAGCGACCCTGATATTGAAGCACACCATCTCCCCCTTTAGAGAAGACCTATACCTTCTGATTCTGAACGACTTCCTTTAACTTTACCAAAATAGGGTCCTCGTCTTGTCCTGCTTTCACATTAGTCACCAAGGACGATATGATCCATTATGGACAATAACACCACCATCGGTCGAGTCAACCAAGCGAATTCCCAACCTTGCAAGTTGAGGCACATCCTTCATTAGCTCCTTCCTTCCTTCATCCATAAGGGACACACTCTCCATAGAGAGTCTACTATTTGCAACTTCTACTACATTAGACTTACCTGGATGGTAAAGGACACTCATATCATAATCCTTGAGTAGCTCCAACCACCTCCTTTGGCATAGATTTAGGTCTTTCTGAGTAAACACATATTGTAGGTTCTTGTGGTCCGTAGACACATCTACACGAACCCCGTACAAATAGTGTCTCCATATCTTCAAGGAAAATACCACCGCTGCTAATTCAAGATCATGGGTTGGGTAATTCTTCTCATGAACCTTCAGCTGCCTGGAAGCATATGCTATAACCTTACCATGATGCATCAATACACAACCAAGGCCGATCCTCGAATGTCACGACCCGAATAGAGGCCCGAATCGTAACACGGGACAAGGAGCCCCCAGAGACCTCAAGTCGACCCATGGCATAAGCTTACATCTAATATCAATCCTGAAATTGCATAATCAATAAAATACTCATAGCGGAAGTCTAATTTGAATATAACATCAGAATATCAAATTTGAAGTTGAATACATACATATGTCTGAAAAGCCTCTAAACATGATGAGCTGATGGGACAAGACCCCAACTAACTCAACAAAACTGAAACTAAAATACATAAAGGAA
>JACEIK010006188.1:80749-95270 GCA_018107945.1 Datura stramonium | reverse complement strand
TATCATGATGGTGTTGGTTATGACGAGTCCTCCCATTGTTCCTCATGATTTATGCATGGTTATGTTTATGTTACTTTAGCTCAAGTTATGTTTTATAAAGTTTTCTCTTACGATTATGATTATGATTGGTTTATGAATGGTTTGAAAACCTCGAGCCCTTATGTTTACATTATGATACTTATTTTATGATCATGATGACCTACTCTTATGAACTCTTATGTATTTTAACTATCCGTTTTTACTTACCTTGCATACTCAGTACATTTCAAGTACTGACCGCATACTCTATGTTGTATCATTTCATGATATAGGCTCAGACGTTCAGGTTCAGCCTTTCCATTTGTCGATTCTCAGAATTCGCATCCCCCAGCCAGAGTTGGTGAGTCATCATCCTTCAAGGACCCTTTTTCAGTTTATGTTCAGTGTTTTTAGTTTCAGTCCTTAGTAAGTTAGTCAGGGTTTTGTCCATCAACTCATCAGTATGTACAGGCTTATTAGACATAGTATGTGTTCAAATTCAGAATTGTGTTATGTATTCAGATGTTTAGATGTTATTATGTTTTCATACTTCCACTATTCCGTATGTTGAAATTTCGCATCATTATGTTCAGTTTTAGATATTATGTTCATTCCATGGGTCAACTTGGAGCCTCTCGGGGTTCCTTGTCCCATGTCTCGATCCGGGTCTATGTTCAGGTCGTGGAATATAATAATAAAAGACCAGTATATTACATTTAAACAAAACAATTCAGACATACTAGTTCTACACAGGGGGCAGCCGTCCTACTCACTGGATTGGGCCGTTTTTGCTGCAGCGATCGCTTGACCGCTGGAGCTACACTGCTTAGGCAGTAGCTCGACATACTGCACTCTTCTAAGTTCATCCATCCCATAGTTCATTAATTTGACAGTTTAGCATTTCACATAATCCATAAATCCATCAGACACATACAATTAAACAACATTCATATCAGTTATTAAGATCTACAAGTCCACAGTTAATCAAGCAACAACTACTCAATAATTACACACGGTGACAAAGTCAAACTTAGCACTAAAAACATGTTCTTCGTTATCATCTCACACCATATAAATGATACATTACACATTCTCTTAGGACGTTCCTCATCCAATTTCATGAATATAAATGAAATAGCAAAACAACACACAAACAACAAAACCAAGGGAAACATGACGGGCACACGCCTCCGCCATCTCCCCCTAACACTTAACCACACGAATCATGTAGACACATGCCAGAGGGTCTTATTTTTACCCACCCAGTCATGACCCATAGGGGATTCTAGAAATTCATGTACTATGCCGGCATGGCAACCGCTACCACTCATATGCTCATCCAGATGCTCCCTCAGACATGAGCCACTCGATAATAATATTCGCTCGCCTAGATGTTCCCCTCGAGGCCGAGCCTCTCAATTCAGGATACAATCACTATCCTATTCATTCTCAACTTTTGTGAAACAACAAGTATACAAGTCGTACATATTCACATGTACTATAATTTTTTATTCTCCATTCAGATGATCAATTCATGACAAGCATTTTCATTCACAATTTCACATAAGTTTAAGAACATATTAATCATTACTTTCTATTAATATGATAATCATACTCGTTCGCAAGACAAACTCACAATAAGGGATTGTCCGAAGACCAATCACATATGATTATTACCTAAGCATACAAGTTATTAAGCAGGGTATAACGCTCCAATTATAACTTACCTCGATTACTCGAAGTTATCGACTTCGCTACTCTGTAAGAGTTTTGCCCTTCCTCAATGCTTTAGATTGTTCGAAATCTACACGTATATACTAAATAATTAATCTCTCCTCAATATAGGGCCTAATTAGATCAAACTCCTCTCTTTTTAGGGAAATTTAACAAAAAGCCCTTCTCTTCCACCTAGTTCTAGGTCCCCACCTTGTCTCACCCATTAATATTAACAAGAGGAACCTTAGGAAGTAACCATCACGCGAAATTCAATAACCAAAACCTCTCATTACTCCCCCATAATTCAGCCCTAGTTCATCAACCTAAGGTTTTCTAGTTTAGATTTTCACCATCAATGGGTCCCCCTTAAGTTTCTACGATAAATAATACCTATTAAAGGGGCTAGGGGATGAGAAACTTATCTTTTCACCACCACTTTCTGCTCTGGGGAAGAAATCACTCTCAATCTTGCTCTTTCACGTTTTGGAAATGATAGGACTTAATTCCAAAAATCCCACTTAAACCCTTTTTCTGATTCCCATCATCCGCTGCAGCAGTCACATTTTCGCTGCAGCAGGCTCGATACAGCGTCCATTGTGTCGCTGCTGTGATTCCAGTGGTTACTCCACAATTTTTCCATAGCGAGACTCCAACCGCTACCACAGTCTCACTGCAGCGGGAATCCCACCGCTGTAGTGGTCCCCTGAACCAGGCGCTACCTGAAAATGTCCAATTCAATACTTTGTTTATTTCACAAACTTTCTAGCTCTGCCTTAGCATGTTTTCCGTGTTCTAGGCCCTTAACCATCTCGTAATGACATCTGGGTCTTTACATAATTAACCAAAGAAGGTGCTTCATCTGTCTAGTTTATGCGAAGTACATTTTCTTTAGTTTTTATTAAAGGTATGATATGTTTTCTATATTTATAAATAATTTAATTTTAAATTCTTCTTTATTCTTAATTATATGATGATTTATTGTCATACAAATATCTGTTATTTATTTTACATCATAAATTTCAAAAATTATTTCTTTTTTAAAACTTTATGTTTATAAATACATATAGATTGAGACGGAGAAAATAATAAAGATTTAGAAAGTCTTACTATGCATTTTCAACGGATCACAAAAAAGGAGATCATGAAAATTTTAACAAAATTCAAACATCATCAAGGCGTATAGTAGGTTTTGTCTGGGGAATAAAAGAATAAGAGTAGAAGGGGAAGGACTAGGGGAGAATCTATGTGGGAGGATGAGCCTTCCTTGGCATTCGAACACTCGATTAAAATTTTCATATAATACTCATTCTAACAGCATATCTTGTCTATGATGGGTTAGCGAGGAAATGAGTACAGCGGCTTAAGCCATTTATTCAGAGAGAAAATAGTATATATAAGTAAAGGTTGTCACCCATAATAATAAATCACTATTGATCAGTTTGTCAATGCCATGGTACTATACACTAGGTCAGGGTTCGAATCCCCTATAGGTTGTTTGTTTATTTTTGTTCATTTGACAAATCACTACTAATTTCTTTCTTGTTTCCTCTTTTGCCTTTTCTTTCCTTTCTTTCTTTTTCTAATTTCCTTTATATTTTTCATTTTTTTATTTCCACTCTTCCTCTAGTGCAACCCATCTGTTAGTTTAGTTATCTAAATTATCTCTTAATTTTTTTTATTTTTCAAAACCTTTATACATTTAATTAAATATGAATTTAATATTTTTCCTGTTTTTTATTCCTCCAAGGTACATTTTATCTATTAAATTTTATTCTTCATTTTTTAATCTTTTATAAGGAAACTAGCCAAGGTCATTTTATGCTAGTTCACTAATTTCTTTGTGTACTTTATTAAGATTCGTTTTTTTGTTTGAAAATTAATATTTTATTAACATTTGTATAGATATTTATGAATTTTTGTAATGAAAATATCACTCTTACTACTAAGTTGATGGGATCCTAATATGAATTAATAAAATATTACTTGAATAAACTTTCCTGGCCACCCCTTATGGATAACAAACCGTAAGACTTTAATCTCAAAATCTTCCTGCCATGGCCAATTTGGCTTTTGGTCAATCACTAGAAACGATGGGTGGCCATGTTTCTTATTTACCAGTAGTACAAATGATCACAATATCCAAATATTTATCCAGTTTAAATTTTGTGAAGGCTATTAAAAACCAAAATAGTTTGCCATCAAAATCTATAAATTTCCTACGATCCTAATGGAGTGTGAGTTTACAGCACTTTTGATGCTTAAAATTGAGAAAATAGAATGGATGTAGGTGTGTTAATATGGATATAAGGCACTTTTACTTTGATTTTACGAAAAATAAGTGCTGGAGAAAAAAATGTGCAAAAGAAGCCTGGAAATGCAGAAAATCAGCCAAAGTACCAGTCTCAGTACGAGTCGTACCTTGACTGTACGAACCGTACTGAGAACCGTGATAAAGTTCAAAAGGCTGAATAGAGAAGAAGGAAACATACGACCCTCAGTACAAGTCATACTACGATGGTACGAGCCGTAGCTAGAGACGTGGAAAACTGCAGAGAATTTTCACAAGGCAACCTCTTGGTACGGGTGGAACCCACGAGTCGTAGCACTGACATACTACCTGTACCATGAGCCGTGATGAGCTCCAGTGACTATTCAAGACTTGGTGGAATTTTAGACTCTACAGACAGTACGAGTCGCGGCAAGAAGGTATGAGTTATACCACAACACTCATGAAACATTCCAAAAGATGTCAGAGTTCTTAAGACCAAGCCAACGATAAATTTTACGACTCGTAGGAATAAGGTACGAGTCATACCAGCTCCCAACACTTAGTAAAAATTTCAGCAACCCAAGGACGTACGAAAGGCAGTTACAACCTGTACAATCCTGCTATAGGTCGTATGACAAGTCGTGACACAGGCGGCGCCAGTTATAGAAAATCTCCTTGTTAGCTTAGGAAAAGGTTTTTGATTTCTATATAAATACCTTTTATGTTTTATTTTTATGACAAATCAATAGAGAATCAAGAGAGAACATAGAATTGAGTAGTTCACGTGTGATTAACACTTCTTGGGAGCAATTCTTGATTTCTTTATCAATTGTTCTTGAGATTATTCTTGCATATTCAAAGAAGTTTTTCTCTCAACTATTGCCTTAAGTATTTAATTATGTGTTTATCTATGAATGCACGTTACAATCTTACAACCATGAGAGGCTAAAACCTCCACAACTAGGGGTTATGGGAACCATGATGGATTTACAAACTAGGATTGCACAAAAGTAATTTAAAAGCAATGTGAAAAGCTTGTATTGTATTCTCTTCATGCATAAATGTTTCTTAATGATGTACAACATTAGTACTTTCCCGAATTCTTTACTTTCTTGGACCTAGAGAGGTAGAGAATAGAAAAAAATTACAACAAAGCCTTGATCTTGATGATCATTGTATTAACTTGAGTTGTGGTTGCAGGAGAGTTAAATTTGGAATATATTGATAATGGTTAGTTTGAAACCTCTCATGAGACCTGACTAGTGATTGAGTATAGTTATCCAGTAGGGATGAACCAATCGTTTCGACAAACCCTAGTTATTTGTTCTACAAGTAAGCCCATCATACGACTAACAGTAAGAGTCATACCATCTAGGTACAATTCGTACTAAGGGTACATGGTTAAATATACTGAAGTGTGAATCTGTAGAATCTAGTGGTACGAGTAGAGGCCACAAGTCATCGTGACAGACTCGTGGTGAGTTTTCATCAAACTATTAACAGACAACCGAACAATCACTAATATTGTTTACACTGACAATTGGCAGGATAGATCACATGTGTATACTCGAAGTAGTTATGAACCCATGGGAAACACATGCCCTAGTTATTCGCAAATCTTGAGTTAATTCACAGTTATAATCTTGTTTTACTATTGCTTTCTTCAGAACCCCCCAATTTGGAGATAACTTCCCAATAATTTCACTTACCGGCATTAGTCTAGATCTTCAATATTTCTTGTGGGATCGACCCCAACCTCTAGTTGGATTCTTTATTGATAACGTCTGCTTCATACTTCAGCAGGAGGTGTGAGTTTGAGCGTTATCAAAAATGGCGCCATTGCTGGGGAATACAGCTAAGACTAGATTAATTTCTTGTAATTGACTTTTGGTTGTTATTTCCTGAGTTATGTTTTATTTTTGTTTGTGATATCCACAGGTTTTTGCTCGGTGAATGCCTATCACTCGGAGTAGTGGAGATCCCCTGATTCTCTTTGAATCCCGAACTCGAACGAACACTGTGTAGAATGAAGAACCAAGAGAAGAGAGATGCCCGTATAGCTGAAGAAGCAAGGAAAGCCGAGCTAGATCGACAAGCTGCACTTCAGGATGTAGAGGATGCTAGAGATGCGGTTGTTAATGCTGGTCGACATGGGAGTGGTAACAGAGGTCATAGATTTTCCCCTCTATTCTTTGATAATGAGGACCCAAACATCGACAGAGTCAGGTCAACTAGAGCAATTGTACCACCACCACTGCCCGGTAGGGCCAAATTTGATATCACGAGCACCATGATTAAATTGTTATACATGAAAGGGGTGTTCAGTGGTCATGCAGCTGATGAAGCCAACCTGCACTTGATGAACTTTATGGAAATATGCAAGGCGTAAAAATTGCCTAGAGTCAGCCAAAATGCCATCAAACTCAGACTTTTTCCCTTTTCTCTGTCTAGGGAAGCCACATTATGGTTATCAGAGTTGTTCAATGAATCCATAACCAACTGGAGGGAGATCAAGCAAGCTTTCTTAGAAAGATTCTTTCCACCCTCCAGGATGCTTCAACTCAAGGATGAAATTTACAACTTCCGACAACTTAAAACTATGGCACCTCATGTTACCAAGTTGAGGTTCAAGAAGAAGTTGACAAAGTTCCCAAACAATAAGATTCTAGATGACAGTTTGTTGGAAATCTTTTATAGGTCCTTAAACAACAGTACCAAGGTTGTAGCATATACAGTGGCAGGAGGAGCACTAATGAGTCACACCTAGGAGCAAGCCTCTACCATTCTTGATAGAGTGACAAAAACAAATAGGGCATGGCACACCTAGGAGAGGGACGCAGCAGTTGGTACATATGTTGTTGGTTTGACTATAGACCAACATAGGAAAGAAGAAGAGCATGACCAGGAGTTGGCTCATATGCGCACATCGTTGGATTTTCTTACTAAGCACATCATGGGAGCTGGATCAAGAAAGGTGAACGTAGTGGGAACACAACGACATGAGCCAGGGCCAGACCACTCAAATTCCGAGGAGGAGGCAAACTTCTTGGACAACCAGGTGGTAGGTTTCTGAGCCAACACCCAAGGGTATGGACAAGATACTTGGTGCCAAGGTTTTGGAAACCAAGGTCGGAACCAATATAGAGACAACTATAACCGGAATGGGTACAGAGATAGGAGCTGAGGTCGTGAGTGCAAAGGAGATTGGAGAAGGAATGATGGCTACCGCAACGACCGAGCTAGAGTGTACGTGCCCCTAAATGCAGGTTAGTGAGAAGCTGGATAGTTAATGTTAGAGAGCATGATTGCTGAGATGCTAAAAAGGTGAGGTCCACATATGATCAGTTGAAGGAAATTCGTGGTGATATATCAAGCATGGGTCAGAGAGTGGAGTCACATGTGACGGCTATCAAGTAGATTGAACAGCAGCTAGGGCAACTATCAGCATCTATGAACCCTAGACAAAAGGGTACACCACCTATCAACACAGTCCAAAATTAAAAGAATGATGGCCACTGTATGGCTGTGATGACTAGGAGTGGAAAGACCACAGTTGACCCCCCCCCCCTCCTCCTCTACCGATTGTAGTTGAAAGGAAGAAAGAGAGTGTGAATGAAGAAGATAATGATGTCATTGAGAAGGAATGTAATGAGGATGTTGAGTTGCCTGAGGTCCCACTTGGTGAAAAAGGGAATGAAGTTGAACAAGTAACAACACGAATTTACAAGGCTATCTCGCGACCACTGCCACTTTTCCCTCAATGAATGAAGAAGAAGCTGGAGAATGGTAAGTTTTTGAAATTCTTGTCAATGCTCAAACAATTATCTGTGAACATACCATTGGCCGAGGTGTTGGAAAAAAATTCTGGGATATGCTAAGTTTAGAAGGACCTTGTGATGAAGAAGAGGTCTATGAGTTATGAGCTCGTTGATAATATACACCATTGTAGTGCCATAGCTTAACGGGTCCTGGCCTAGAAAAAGGAAGATCTAGGTTCTTTTAATATTCCATACATGATTAGCGATGTTGACTTTGCAAGAGCACTCTGTGATCTGAGAGAAAGCATCAATCTAATGCCACTGGCTGTGTTTAAGCAGTTGGGCTTAGGATCCCCCACACCGACTACCATGCGGTTGTTGATGCCTGACAGAACTGTGAAGAAGCCTACGGGGATCCTTTTTTATATGCTTGTCCAAGTTGAAAAATTCATATTCCTAGCAGACTTAGTGATCCTTGATTGCGAGGTTGATTATGAGGTCCCCATTATTTTGGGGCGACCATTCCATGCTACGAGGAGGGCCTTAGTAGATGTGAAGGCTGGCCAGTTGAAGTTTAGACTAAATAAAGAAGAGGTCACCTTCAATGTCTGTCGGTCAATGAAGAAACCAAAGGAATATAGAGTGGTCTTTGCGATAGAAGATGAATTCGAGTTCCTTGATGAAGTATAAGTAGTCAAGAGACTTGCCTCGTGCCGCGACGTTAAATCAGGCTCTTCTTGGGATGCAACCTAAGTGGTGGTTTGGTGAATTCTGAGTAACTAAACCACCAGTGTCATGTCGCGGCGTTAAATCAAGTGCGTCTTGGGAGGCAACCCAAGTTAATCAACTAATGTGTGTTCAAGTGTGCAGGGGAAACAAAAACATGTGGCGTAAAAAGTGTAGAACAGGCAGATACTACAGGTCTTAGTACCACCCATAACAAGGTTGTACGAATAATAGTATGAGTCACAGTGAGAAGCATAGAGTATTTCAGTGCATGAGTTCTGGGTACGGTTGGTCCTACGAATTGTAACTCCATTGTACGAGTCGTAGTACCTACTGTGGCTACAAACTATGCAAGGCATGGAAAACAATAAAAGGAAAGACCTACGAGTCATAGTACAAACTGTACCCACATAGTAAGAGTCATAAGATGCACTGGTAGGTCCACAGGTAAGTCTTCCAATTCTCTATGTTTTGGGTTCAAAGGATGAATCGTAGGATCTTCTTGCGACTTGTGGTATGAGTCGTGACGGGTCAAAATTTTCAAAATACACCCAACTCGGCACAGATTTTCAGATCTGCGTTATACCCTATTTATGTTTGAAACAAGTCATACCATTCCCCCACGCACTCATAACCCAAGTCACAAACAAAACCCACGATTCCCTCACACTTGTAACTCAAAATCAAAGATCAATCGAGCAATTTCGTGCTCAATCAAGCTTCGTCCAACCCTAATTTCTGATTTCCAATTGAAGTAAGTTGTTAACAAGTAAGTATATTTCTTTGAATTTGATAAACCCTGTATGCTTGACATAATGATTCTAAACCGCTTGTGAGTCCGAGTTGTTTCTTGAAAAATTTGAAGAAGACAATGACCAGGGGTGTGGCTAAGCCATGAACGACTGGGAAAGTACTTGAAACTGATGAACTTGTGCATCAAAATAGCCAAAATTTAGTTACGAGTAGTGACTGGAAAGGGGAGGAATAAGTAGTTATAAAATGGGTTAAAATACATGCCTAGACCTGGGGAATTATGAGTACCCAAAACATAAAATAGAACTCCCTGTAACTGAACCAAAATCGAGGTGGGGACAGGCTTCACAAACCTTCCTATGACTCGTGGTATGATACTAGGACCCGTAGGATGACTCATTGGGATTGTCCCAAGCCCAAATTGAAAGGATCACAAGGTGCGAAACCCAGTACGGATCATGGTTTACTGCCATGAGTCATAATTGGCAGTCGTACCTAGAACCAAAATAGGGTCAAGTCCACAAGTGATAGTATGATCCTTCCTACGACTCGTGGACTTAACTTACGAGTTGTGTCCATGAGTCGTGGAAAAATACAGATAAGGTTTTAAAATGGGCATCCTCATATGACTCGTAATACGGATCGTACCTTCATGGTACAAGTCGTACCTTAGAGTTGTAACTAATCCGAGATATTACGGGTCTCGATACGAGTAATACCTCCAAGGTACGACCCATACTGTTGAACCATGGTAATTTACCAAGGAACTTTTTTGATTTCTTTTTCTCAAACATGGAATGCTAACTCTCTTTATCTACAGGTACAATAGCGATAAAGCGTAAGGTGTCTAAGGCAACGCTCAGAGGCAATTGATTGATGAGACCTCCGAGTCCGAGCAAGCAGGTGACTCCCCTAGTGGTTCAGTTGAGGAGTACAGGGTCGATACTTCAGATACAGATGGGATCCAAACCACTAGGGAGAAGGCCAAAGCACAAGCCGTGGTGACCACTGCAACATCAGCAGGTGTTCCCCAGTCTAAGGAGTGAGCCAAAGAAAGAGCTCAAGATTCAGGTAGAGGCTCTAATGATTAAGAAGGGGTCGAGGAGGCCCAATCAGGAGATGCAAGCGGCGGTGCTGAATCTGATGAGGAGGCACCAAGTGCTAAGCAGGAGCAGACTCCGCCAAGGGGAAACCACACTATTCGGTGGAGAGTTCAAGGAGCTCAAGAGATATATGAGCAGGACATTTCCCTCACTGCCAAAAACAAGCCTAGGCAGAGCATTCAACAAGAGTCACAGATCCTCACAAATTCATTGAATGAGGTAGAGAAGATGAAGCGGATATTCAGTTTCTACAGCTCCGAGTGGATGGCTAGGACTCCGTATAAGTACACTTCAGAAATTTTTCATTAGTTCTATGCTAACTATTTGGCAACCATGGAGCAGAAGGCCAAAGAGGGGCAAAAATTGAAAGATCAGCCCAAACTGGAGAGTGTTATGGTCAGAGGCCGAGAGGTCGACATTGCAAGTGTACCATTTCTCGGATACTATATGGGCCCCACTTTATGCCTCCACATGCCATGCCAGAATATGAAAATGAGGTGGAAGCATTAAAACAGACCAAGCAGCTCGCTCGTGATGAGAGGAGGAAGCAGATGCAGTGGTTGTCTGGTGTGATTGTTGAGGACAAAGAGGAGGAAGAATGGGTCACTAGAGATAAACATTTTACAAAGAATTCTTTAAACTTCATAGCAAAGGCCTGCTGGATGTTAGTGTGGCACCGGTTGGCACCTACAATTAATGATAACACCCTCAGTGCGAATAGAGTGGCTTTGGTGGAGCGTATCATGTCTAGATACCCCATCAACAGTTTGAGGGTTATTGCGGTGGAGATGTGAGATCGGCCTATGGTATTGAGCAGTACTATCCTATTCCTGAGTTTTGTATTCAAATTGTGCATAGAGGCAGGTATCACAGTGCACAGGAGTGATGAGCGGCTGATTGGTGGACAGAGGATGGCAGATATTGGCCTGATCCGGTGTGAGATGAACCCGGTGAGTTGAGCCCGACATCCCACAGCAGTTCCACTAACCCGGCTAGTTGGGGGTGCACACGTGAATGCCCCCACCTCACAGGAGCAGAGCGAGACATCGGTTACAGATGCTGGTAATTCATAGGCAGCTCCCAGCACTTCTACTGCACCATTGCCCATTCGACCGATCTAGACTCCAGCAGGATACGTCCTAGTGCCCCAGGATTTTGTCTAGAAGTTGGCCAAAGACTGACTATGGCCGAGAGAAAAATTCAAGAAATGATGGAAAATGTCAAGCCCTGGGTGAAAGCAGAGATAGATACAGTCGCACAGTCCTTGCATGCCAGGATCGATGAGTTTGAGAGTTGATTTAACAAGCGCATGGCGGAGTAGACAGATACAGGGAGCCTCCATGAGGAGTTGGGGGCTCTTCGGAGCCAAGTGGCTGAGCTGTCATCGCGACAGCAGGCAATCATACTAGCTCCCACTCTTCCTGACTTGGATGCGGATATTGAGGAGGAGCTTGACTTGGTGACCTACTGGGAGCCTACAGTATCAAGGAAAGAGAAAGGGAAGAAGAGGATCTCCATGGATGTTGGAGATGAAACCCAAAAAAAGAGAAAGAAGAAAGAGAAAAGAAAATGAAAGAGGGTATGAGTGGAGATCTTGCATACTCATGACTCACACATGTCAGAGTTGCAGGAGCGAGCTAAAGGATGGGGTATCTCCACCATGGCCCAGCTCGAGCTTGCTAGTGGCAGGGACCTTACGGGCAAGCCACATTTAGCTCCAACCATTCTTGAGGTCGTAGAGACGACCGAGACTACTGAGGGGGTAACCACTCCCCCTATTGTTCCACTAGTGAGTGTGCCGGCCACGGCCAGTGCCACGATTGCAGCGGAGGTACCTCCTCCACAGGATGACTAGAGCAATTAGAGTGCAACAGGTATGTTCCCTTCCCTTTGTTCTCGTATTTTTTGCTTCAAGGACGAAGCACACATTTCAAAAAGAGGAGGGGTGTACTTGGATTTTTTGGGATTTTGATTCATCCGAGCATTTTTCTTATCGTATTATTTTCCCTCGGGCATGTTATCTAGTAGAACCGTCATGTTTAGGATTTTATTTTTGTGATTTTTGTTTAATTAGAAAGTAACTTAGGAGTACTAAGCCAATAAATTGCACTAGTTTTGGATTTGTGAAAATCTGACCCTGTTTAAAAAAAATTGATGAATTAGTTGTGTTCTTGTGGCTACATGCATGATTTCTGTGGATCTTTTGATGTCATTTAAGTATATTATCATCTGTATTTTTTGTTAAACCATGAATAAAACAGATAGGTAGAGTGAATATAAATCATGTATCATGAGTGAGTGAGGTCTGATACTTAGTTCAATACTGTGTAGAGGATCTAGAACTTCCCCAGTTGGTCTTTCCATAGGTTTTAGGATGGTTGGTTAGGAAAGGATCATAGGCCGTTTTTGTTGAGCCCATTTTTAGCCTAAAATGACCCTACCAAAATGATATGATTCCCTTGATCCCGATTTTGAGCCTTAAATGAACCATTTTTCTTTGATTAATAGATTAACCAGTCCCATTTTTATAATGAATCTTTTTTGGCTCTGGTCCCTCTTTTAATATTGTGAACCTCAACATAGGCAAAATATCTAAGTTGAGGGTGGCTACACTAGGGGTGCAAAGAGATTGGGAAGGCAAAAAAGGGAGAGAAAAGAAAAAAAGGTGAAAAGTGAGGCATGGTGTGACAAAAGAAAAGAAAAGATGAAAAAAGAAAATTCAAAAAGAAAACAATGCATGAAAATTTTTGAAAGCACACCACACTCGTACAAGTGTATGAAAAAAGGGTGAAAAGGGAGGAAAAAGTAAAAGAAGCAAAAAGGGTGAAAAGTGAAAAAAGATGGAGCCACATGTATGTAGTGCAAAGGAAGGGTTTAATCACTTAAAAAATCCCATATCTATCCGACCCAGCCCGAAATCCTACATTACAAACCAAAGAAAGTCCTATAGTGATCCTAGCCTGACCATTTGATAGACCAAAGTAGAGAAAAAAAGGGCAAGCCTATGGTATCCAATATGCAGTATTTGGAACTTCTTTGTGAGAGTGAGAGTCTCTCTTGTGTAATCCCATATCATATATCTTGTTATATCTATAAGCGGGAACTTCATTTGCTGTGAGGGTAGATGGTTTGTGTTTGACTTTACCAGCGGTCTGTGTGAAAAGCATTGGTGATGACTTGACTACATGTTAATAGCTGGATGACATGTATTGATCCTTGTTTATCATGTTTTTAGTTGCTTGTAGTGCATGTGCTAATTTGGCTCGTGGGAAAAGGGTCAAAAGTTTTTGGAGTCATGGTGCAAATTTTGATTGATATTGGTTGTAGTGTCCTAGGTTTATTTTCTAGTTAAGCATCGTGTTTAGTTTTTCTTTTTCTTTGCCTGAGGATATGAAAAAGTATTAAGTTGAGAGTGTTTATGTGTTGTGAGTTTACAACACTTTCGATGTTTGATGTTTCGTAATATTAAGGCACTTTCAATGCTTAAAACCAAGAAATTATGCATATTCCGGGTATGTTTATATAGGTATGATGTGTTTTGTGCTTAATGTTGCAGGAAAACAGGTTCGGAAGTGAATTGGGCAAAATAATGCTGAAAATAATTGAAAGGGTGACTGCCAGGCACTTAACAAGTTGTTGGCAGGAGCACGACTCGTTGCTGAAGGCATGGGTAAAAGATGGATTTTGAAGATGCATGATAGCGTACCTGACGAGTTGAGGGAACGACTCGTTACACCTGGTAACGAGTCGTGAGGTCAATTGTGAAGGCTAAGAATGAACATAATAACGAATTGACCAGTGGAGCTGATGAAAGACATAACGAGTCGTCACATGATGAAACAACTCATTGGCAAATCATTGGAATCAACCGTAAGGTGCACTGGACTTTTGGAGGAATTAGACCATGAGGGACCTAATGACTCGTGCTTAGGAATGATAAGTCGTTAGGTGACCCATTGCAACAATTGGGTGCGATGCTGAGGACCTGGTTTCCAGTTTTAGTTAGGAAAAGGATTTCTTGGAACTATAATGTTACACCCCGTAAATTCTTGACATGTAGATGGCCTATTCGCATGTTAAGTTTTAGAATGCCATACATGCTAGAAAAAGGCCCGGGGAAAGATCGGACAAGCGCCAAGTCGGCGCGTCGCAAGGCAAAATGCGACTTGTAAATCGCA
>JACEIK010006188.1:0-69514 GCA_018107945.1 Datura stramonium | reverse complement strand
TTCTCTATGTTGAGTTTCAGATGACTAGACAGCATGGTGGCCTTGTCGGCCCGCATAGGTTCCTTGCTATGAGTATGTTTTGGTTAGCTGTTATTACAGGTACAAGTGGCTATAGGCCCAGTCGGCCGGAGGCTGTGTTTACAGCCGTTATATAGCCCTTTGTTTTCAGAAATCAGAAATAGAGCTAGTCAGGCACCAGACGTGCCTAGGCTTACCAGTTAGCAGTCCAAGTCCTACCAGGGCACCAGGTGCCAGTCATACCCCCCAAGGCGGGGCGTGACATATATATAAACAGTTTAGGTTTATTTTTGAAGGAAAGTTCGAACAGTTAGAGAATAAATAAGATATCCAATTTTATTAGTTTTTAAGAAGGATTTTTGTGTTGTCCAGTTGTTCTTGAATCAAGAAACGAGATTTACAATTTTGTTCTTGAATTTGAGGATCAAAAGCAACATTGGAATTTATTCATAAATTTTGGAGTTTTATTCAATCTACTTGATTTTTCTTCTACGATAATTTGTAAGTTGCAATTATGATTTATTGAATAATTTATGATTATGATCATACAAGCATAAGTAGCTAAACCTATAACTAGGTTTGTGGGAACCAAGATGAATTAACACACATAGGTAAAATAGCTAAACCCTTTATTTTGATTGATTTTTTACGGTTGCAAATGTTAGGACTTTTCTTATTCTTACTTACCGGACCAAGGAGGTAATGAATGGGAAAAGGGATTAACAACGGAGATTTGAGGCTATCAACTTTCATCTAATAGCTTGAACTTGTCCGGGGATAGCTAATCCGATATTAAGGGTAAGGGTTAATTATAGTACACCCATATACGGACCAAGTTGCATTGTGATAATCATCTAGATAGGGGACCAACCATTTAGGTGAACCTAACTTACCAATATTACATGTTCAACACCGGAATAGATCACCAGTGTATAAGCCTTGTGGTTATGAAATCTTGGGGAACACAATCCTAGTCAAGTCGTTAATTGAATACAAATCGAATTTGATCTAAGCATTCAGTAGTTTTACTTTTGTTTATTATTCTATATTTTTTCCCCTTCGAAAATAAGTAACTCAATATTAACAGTTATTCGCATTAACTTAAGTTCTTACCATATTCCTTGTGGGATCGACCTCAACCTTTGTTGGATTCTATATTTGACAATCGACCGCTTATATCTCAATTGCGAGGTGTAATTTGGGCGACATCAAATTTTGGCGCCGTTGCCGGGGAATACGGCTAAGGCTTTTGTTAATTGTGTTTGCTTTACTATTGGTTCTTATTTCTTTTTTATTTTTTCTTTGGTTGTTTTGGTTGCTTAGCAGGTCTTAGGTTTGTGCATGCCTGATACTAGAAGCCAAGGAAATCCCCTGGTTCCAATTGATCAGGAACTTGAGCAGACGTTAAGAAACCTTAGAAGAATGGCCAACATCCTAGAGTAGGAAACCGTGGACCAAGCCACGGCAAGAGTGTTGGCTGAAGAGCAAGCTCGGGCTAGATATCGTGATTTAGCCGTAGTAGGTGAAGAGCAGCGTCTAGATGCAGAAGCAGAACGAGCTAGAAGACACAGAGGTCCAGAACACCAGCGACACCGGTATTTTGATGAGGAAGATGATGTTGATATAGACGAAGTCGGTGCCACTAGAGCTATAGTCCCTCCTCCTTTTCCTTCTGGGGAAAAGTTTGACATTACCAGTGCGATGATCCAACTGCTTAATATGAAGGGAATATTTGCGGGCCATGCATCTGATGATGCCCATGCTCACTTGACAAATTTCGTGGGCATATGTAAGGCATACAAGCAACCGGGGGTCAGCCAGGACACAATCAGAATGAGGTTATTTCCATTCTCTCTAGGGAGTGAGGTAACAATGTGGTTGGCTGAGTTGCCGAATAATTCCATTACTACTTGGGGAGAGCTTAAGAGAGCTTTTCTTGAAAGGTTCTTCCCACCATCCAAAGCATCGCAGTTGAAGGATGAGATATATAACTTCAGACTGCTAAATTCTGAGGCACTCCACGAGACCCGACTGCGTTTCAACAAAAAGCTCAAAAGGGTCCCAAATCATAAGATTCCGGATGATATATTGTTGGAAATCTTTTATATGTCTCTAAATGCCAACACCAAGGCAGTGGCTGATACCATCTCTGGAGGAACCTTCATGAGTCACACTTATGCAGAGGCTGTGGATCTACTAGACAGGATCACCAAAACCAACCGAGCTTGGCACACTAGAGAGTCGGAGGTTCCGGCTTGTTATTATGAGGTTGGTATGTTTGAAAAATAGAAGAGAAAAGATGAGGAGAATGATCAAGATATCACAGAGATAAAGACCACCATGGGGTTGCTTTCCAAGCACTTGATGGGAGTCAGAGCAGAAAAGGTAAATGTTGTGGGTTCTCAGGGCAAGGCCCCAAGAAGTGATGGTTGAGAATCTGAGTCGGAAGAAGAAGTTAATTATTTGAATGATTAGGGGGCAGGTTTTCGGACCAACACCCAGGGGTCTAACAAGGACTCTTGGCGTCAAGGTCAAGGTCGAAACATTTACAAGGATAATAATTACAACCGGGGCCAATTCCGAGATAATAGGGACTGGAAGAAGCAGGAGGAGTTCAAAAACGATAGAGGTGGTTTGTATGTTCCACCAAGAAACCGTGAGCCAGAGTCCAGTGGTTCAAGGGTTGAGGACATGCTCTCCAAAGTACTCAAGCAGATGGAGACAATAGATTGCCACTTTAAGGAGCTCCGGGCTGATATTTCCGGTTTAAATCAAAAGGTGGAGTCATATGTCGTTGCGATCAGGTAGATTGAGCAGCAGATGAGTTAGATGTCTATTGCAATAAATTAGAGGCAAAAAGGCACACTTCCCACCAACACAGTGCAAAATCCATGAAATGACAGTCATTGCATGGCGATCACTACTAGGAGCGGGAAGGCCACAGTTGATCCTCCTAGGCCAGTTGTAATTAAGAAGTCATAGAAGCCGGTATTGATAAATGATGATGGTGTAGTGGATTTAGACAACCCAACTTTGGTTGGGAACTCAAATGTGCAAACTTCTCCAAGTAATGCAAAGGAGCAAGGAGCTGCCCATGGGAAGGAGAAGGAGACACAACAAAAACTTACACAAATTCCTAGACCTCCTCCTCCTTATCCACAGTGTTTGAAGAAGAAAGCCGAAGATGGGAAGTATCAAAAGTTTATCTCTATGCTTAAGCAGTTGTCAGTGAACATCCCATTAGTTGAAGCACTAGAGCAGATGCCCAGATATGCCAAATTCATGAAGGACCTCGTCACCAGAAAAAGGACTGTAAGTTTGAAACCTGTCGATAATTTGCACCACTGTGGTGCCATAACTACATGGGTTCTAGCTCACAGAAAAGAAGACCCAGGTGCGTTTACTATACCTTGCACCATTGGGGAAGTTGAGTTTGCAAGGACGCTTTGTGACTTGGGAGCTAGCATAAATTTGATGCCGCTAGTAGTGTTCAAAAAGTTAGGCTTGGGAAACCCCACATCGACTACTATGCGGCTATTGATGGTTGACAGAACAATTAAAAAGCCAGTGGGAATTTTATTTGATGTACTTTTCAAGGTGGACAAATTCATATTCCCAGCAGACTTCATGATTCTGGACTGCGAAGTCGATTCTGAGGTCCCCATCATTTTTGGGCGACCATTTCTTGCAACAGGTAGGGCCCTAGTAGATGTGGAGGCAGGCCACTTGAAATTCAAGTTGAACAAAGAGTTCACCTTCAACATTTGCCGGACCATGAAATAGCCAAGGAAATTCAGCATAGTCTCAGCATTGGAGGATGGAGAAGAGTCACTTGATGAATTTTTAGTAGTCGAGAGACTTGCATCATGTCGCGATGTTAAATCAGGCACTGCATGGGAGGCAACCCATGGAGGTGTTTCGGTGAAGTCTGAGTATCCAAAACACCCACGTCGTGTCGCAACGTTAAATCAAGCGCTTCTTGGGAGGCAACCCAAGTTGTAAATGTAAGAAAAATCTAGTGTTTACGTTTGTTGATGGGTGCAGGTGATTAAGAAGGAAAATTTGAAGTTGGAAACAAAAACTGGAACTTCAGTTCTGGTGTAAAAAAGTCACAAAACGAGTCGTCGTTTGACCTAATGACTCGTTCAATCAACTCGTGAAGAGAACTGCAGAAAATAGAGAGCAATGAGTAACTTAATGATTCATTTCTCTAGGAAACGAAACATGAGGTCCCCCGTCATGTACATTGGATCAAAGTCTGAATTAAAAGGAAAAGGGTGAAAACGGTTCACTCAATGTATCGTTGGGAGACCAGACGAGTCGTTAAGTGACCCGTCTTAAATATACATCAGGCCAAGGACCACAACTCAGTCCACGACTCGTTGGGTGACACCACGAGTCGTTTCTTGACTTGTTAGGTCATAGGTAAGTTTGTTGAACTCAGGTAAAGAACGAAGGGTCAAAACGAGTCGTCTCATCACTTAACGACTCATTTAGTCAGTTGTTAGGTATTTCATTTAATAAACATCCGACCTGAGCCAGGACTGGAATTAGGGTAATTTTTAATTTAAACCCATAAAACCCGATTCATTTACTTCCTCACCACTAAACATAAACCCACACAACTTCAAATTTCCCTCTTCTTCTCCTTTGACTCAAACCCATCGAAAAAAAATCTTCAACCTTGCACGCCCAGTCACTCAATCGCACACACGATTGCACTCCATCACTATTCAACAATAATGTGAGTACTCTTTCCCATTTTAATTTTGAATATCGCTGCATTTAAACAAGAAATTTTGGGTACCCATGTTGTGAATGAAATTGAATATACTTCGGGTAATGTGCTTATGTCAATCTGTGCCTCTTGATGTAAATAAACCCTAGAAAGATTTAACCAAATGGATTTCGATTGGATATAAACTTGGGTTTTTTTTTAAGAATGAGATTATTTTTTGTTTGTGGAGTTGAAGATTAGGAAGAAGATGAAGATGAACTATGGGTAAACTGGAACTCTTGAGAACGAGTTACATCACAAGTCGTTGGATCACCAAATGACTCGTCATGTAGCTCGTCCTTAGTGGGAAAATTAAACCACTGAGGCAGTGTACCTCACAACTGACCTAACAATAACGACTCGTTGGGACCATTCGTCAAGTATACTGGCCAATCATGAAGGAAATCTAAGTCTAAGACAACAAGTGACCTCATGACTCGTTGCCAGTGGCAATGACTAGTTTAGTCACTCGTCGGGACCACTGGGCACCAGCTAAAAAATGTTTTCTGCTTCATCTCATCTTGCGTGCTAATAATGTTTCCACAGGTACAATGGCTCCTAGAGGTACACCAAAGAAGGGTGCAACAAATAAACAAACACCTGAATGCAGTCAACCTTCATATCGTAGACTGCATGATGATCCGTCCTCCTCTGAAGAGTCAAGTGGATATGAGGAAGAGTATGACATATCATAGGAGCAGTTAGTGAGGACATCCACCAGGGCTAGGGCTCAACAAACTTCAAATCCTACAACCCTGGTCGATGCTCCCACTCCACTGGCAAGGGATCCGCCAAGCCGCAATTATGACAATGCTAGGGTTGTTGCTGCACTTGTTCCCGAGGCTCCCACGGCTGGTCAAAATATAGAGAGAGTTGATGAATCTTTTGCTCAGGAAGGGGACTTTGATAATGAGCTGACTAAGACCTCGGACACATAAAATGAGCAACCAAGAAATATGCAGAGATGGTGCGTCCATGGAATGCGGGCTATATAAAACAGAGATATTGCCCCTAATGATAAAGGAAATCCGAAGAGGAGCATATACGAGGAGCCAAGGTTGATAACTACAGGGCTGAAAGACCTTCCTGAGCTACAAGCGGTGTTCGATAAATACAAGTTCAGGTGGTTGACCAAGACATCAGGTAGTTACAGCCTGTGCTTAGTCTGAGAGTTCTACGCAGCGTATGCAGCCACATTGCAGCGATTGGAATTAGGGGGCCAGGATTGGAAGAAGAGGCCCACCTTAAATTAGGTGTTGGTGAGAGAGACAACAGTCGATATCTCTGAGCGGACAATCTATAGGATGTTTTATGGGTCGGATTATAATGCTTCGGTGAACACAACTCAAAAAAAGGCTATCTGAGTTGAAGAAAGTCAGAACCAAAGAGTTGAATAGCCAAGAGTGCATCAAGCAGTATACTTAGTTGTCTCGGATCATTTCTATGAGAGGTCCGCCAGTTGAATGGCTGCATGGTACAAAGTCACAGATAAAGACGGCCACACTGAACTTTAAGGAAAAATTTTGGTGGTCACTGGTGCGGCATAGGCCGGTACCAACCAGTAATGACAATATCCTCTCACTTGACAGAGCAGCTTCGGTAGAAAGTATAATGGAGGGGTATGCCATCAATTTCCCACGATACATTGCTGAGGAGATTAGAGAGAGGGCAATCAATGACGGTACTACCATTCTGTTTCGATGTTTGATGGATAGACTCTGTCAGGAGTCAAAGGTGCCAGTATTTCCATCAGTTGAACAGAGAGTAGTGGTCCAGAAGATTACTGATATCGAGTTGATTCGAGATGATACAAACCCGGTATCGAGGGCAAGAACTCAGGCAGTTGCATCCGCTGGAGCAACCATATTAGCAGAGGCATTTGGCAGTGGGATGCAGACTGATGCAGCACAATTTTCTGAGTTGGCAGCTGAGCCTATGGAGGGAAGAGAGACAGGTAGCCAGCCTAAGGCTAAAGATGCAACAGACACCTCCACACCTGCTGATGTTCCTGAGTCATCATCTACAACAGCAACACCCAGACCTCCAGTTGCGCCTCCACGATCCACTACAGCCGGCCTAGTTACGATTTCACAAGAGTTCTTAGTTTATATGGCTAGGCGGATACCTAAGGATGAAAAGAAGCAGGCACACACGGCTCTACAGGTTAACATTTTGATGTAGCAGGTAAAGTCGTGGGTGTTAAAGGAGTTGGAGACATTGTCCAGTTTGGTGCATGGCCGATTGGATGCTTTTGAGAAGAGAATGGGTGACCTCCTTGCACAATTACAGGCGCCGGAGTTGTCTATATGGTACTCAGATCTGAGGTGCGGGACTTGGCCGCACGACAGGTAGCTGTAGTGCCTCCACCGGTACTTCCCATGATAGAGGACAAGTTTGAAGAAGAATTACCACTGATCTTTGACTTTATCATGGAGGAGCCGATGCCACATGAAAAGGGGAAGAGGCCTCATGAGGAGGCAAGTTTTGATGATGATACTTCTCTGCTCCATCAACAAAAACGAGAGCGGAGTGAGATGGAGAGAGCGCTGCATGAATCAAGAGAGGAGGCTCGACAGAGAGCCAAGACTAAGGCAGAAAGGGCTCGTGGAGAAGGAACGAGCTCTGTTGGATCTGAGAATGCACCGGGTCAAGCTGGTAATATTGGAGATGACATTAGAGGCATATCTACACCCTCCACCGACCAGGTAGCTGACACCTAGGTCGCACAAGTATGTTCCCTATTTCCTTAGCTTTGTCTAATATATATATGCATCGAGGACGACGCATGCTTTCTTGATGGGGGTTGGGAGGGATACCTGTGCATTCATTTTGCTGAACATAACCCAAGGATTTTTCTTGCCGGATATCTTTTCCCTTGGGTGTTTCATATCTAGTAGAACCTGCATGTTTAGGATTTTATTTTATGATTTTTGTGTTAGTCGGAAGAATGTTAGGTAAACTGAAGGCAGTCTAGAGCTGAAATTGTTGATTAGTTTTTGTTGATTGATAATTTGATACCCCTCTAAAAAACAACATTTGTATATATGTATGTGAAAGTTGACAAGTATGACCTTTGTGAATCTTTGCATGGCATTGGAACTGTGAACATGTTTACCATTGTATGGCTGTACCTGAACTGGCAATTAGTAGAAGGGATGATGTTGACCTGTGCTATGTGTGAGTGAGGTTTAATAGCTGAATTTGGTTGTCTTTTTCAATCTAGAACTTTCCTGGTCAGTCGTTCCGAGATAGACGGTAGGAAACTAGGAAAGGATCATAGGCCATTTTTTATTTATAAGCCTATTTTAGCCTTAAAAGACCTACCAAAAGAGAATAAAAATCCCTTGATCCAAATGTTTAAGCTTAAATTGACCTTTCTTTTTGCTTGCACCAATTCGCCTGCCTGATTTTATCAAGTATAAACCTATTTTGGCCCTGGTCCCTCCTTGGACATTGTGAACTCCAACTCAGGCAAATCGCGTAAGTTGAGGGTGGCTGTTATAGGGGTGATTAAGAAGAGTCGGGTTGAAAGAAAATTGGGTAATGACAAAAGGGAAGAGCGGATGCGGTATGCATAATGAAAAGAAAAAAAAAAGAAATAAAAATTGTTGTCAAAAAGCAAGAAAAGAAAATAAAATTGTGAAATCAATGAGTGGTTGAATAAAGAGAAACCGCATCTGTAGTTGCAAAAAAAAAAGAAAAAAAAAGCAGTTAAAGGAAAAAGGGAGAAAATAGAAATAAAGGTGAAAAGTGGAGCAAAGAGGTGTGTAGTGCTAAGGAGGGTTGAGCTACTAATTCCATATGTACCATACCCAAGCCCGAGCCTACGTTACAAGCCTAGAAAGTCCTATAGTGATCCTAGCTACATGTCCAAAAATCAAGGTATTGAAAGTAAAGGCAAGCCTATGGTATTGTATGCACACAGTTTGAATTTTTTTGTGAGAGAGAGTGAATCTTACCTAGTGATGAGCCCGCAAGTGTACGGGTTGTACAAGTAATATAGTGACCCTTTTTAAGAACCGGAATGTCGAACCTACAGGGACTGGACTACAGGGTAAAACCTTCTCAGTGTTAATTTCTGTAACTATAATAATGAAGACAACGGTGTAAAGAAAGTTTTTATATTTTTGTAAGCTTTATTTTATACTAAAGTAGAATAATTACAGGAGTGAGTCGAACTATGAATGTGAGCATCTTTGAGGCTAAAGCGAACATGTAAAGAAATTAATTATCGATATACATGGTTTATCTTTTCTCCAGGTTGCTAGTTGGAACTTATGCCTATGGATTAAGTATTTAACCCAACTTAAGAATCATGAACCTTCCACCTACATTTCTGTGATAAAAGAAATTCATGTTCTAACCATACAAAACCGATTCCACACTTGACTAATACGACTTTCGGAGTATATTTCTATCTGAAGGTAAATCAATTCTCAATTTTCCCCAAACTAAGAAAAAGATCATATCCTATTAATTCACAACTTTCGAGTTCTTGCCCTCTCCGGGTGAAACCGGACTTTTCAGATGTACATTAACATTGACCAAATATTAATGCGGTAAGAACAAGAATTAAATAGAACAACCATAGAAGAAAGATGAAACAACCGAGATAATCAACAATTACATTTCAATACAATTGTTCATAACCTCGGCAAGAAAGGGAATTAGCCACTCATTTGTGGATTGAACATCGTTATATGAGTGTAAATCATGCAAACAATTGAAAGAAAGAAGAAAGGGATAGAGAAAACCTAAGAATTTTCGTCCTCTCAGCGCACGTAACCCACGTTCTTGCTCCACCAAGTCAGAATGATTAAAAATAAACCTAAGTGTTCTATTTATACTAGGGATAATTTTTCCAGGAATAACATGCAACGTGTCACGGAGTGCATCACGAGGAGCACTGCCTCCAGTGACACGGTGCAAACGCGGAGGCTTTCTGCAGATTTAGCTGCCCAAGGTAATTGCTCCCAACGTGGCACGGCATGCAACGCGAGCATGCCGGCGTGCCACGGCAAACGCGGACCTTCAGCTGGAATGTCCAAGTCTAGGAAATTAATTCCAGCGTGCCCGACTCGATCGCGGACCTTCTACGGAATTTCTTGAATTTATATCTCCCAGGCAGAATGCATACCGCGATGGCAGCGTGTCACGGCTCCATCGCGAGCCCTTATTCCCTTGCTTCTCCACAACTGCTTGCTCGTTCCCGAGTCCTTCTCCGATTCCTCCCAACAAACATCTTAGCTCCATAAAAGTATGTTTTCCTGCAAAACAACGCTAATCATGTTGGTTAGTATAAATTCACACTTCCCTACAATTTACATGAGAATGTACAAAAATTGTTGGATAAAACAAGGCAAAAGCGATGCATTTGAGTTATCAATTGGGCATATAAATATGCCCCGGATCACTACCCCACACTTAAAATCTTGTTCGTCCTCGAACAATACTCCTACACCTCATGAAATTGATACCCCATCATGGCTACTTTGGCTCGACAATCCGAGCTACGGTTATAACGATTATTTTCATAACAAATCATCAAGAAAACATGCATAGTATCATCATTACATTGACATTTAACAAATCAAGAACTCCTTGACTCGAATCGACTCTCGATCTTGGAAACTCATGCAAATTAGCTGACCAAGATATCAACACAATTTCATTCTTTACGTGAGCATGCGCCCTCACATCACAAGGAAAATTTCCCCTCTTTTAAATCACATGAACTCTAATCATTACATGCAGGGCATGTACACCATTTCACTCTCTCTCCCAAAGAATTCACATGCATCGGCATGACCCATAGGCTTGCCTCTAGTGTATTACTCCACTAATATAAGGACGCGTGATGTAAGATCACGTAGGACTTAACGGGTTGTAATGTCGGCTATGGAACTGGTATATCTTGGGCCCCCAACCAATAACCTTCAGCATCCTTAAGTAGCTTTTGATACACATCCCATCACATTACGGGCATACATTCTTTTCTCTTCCTCCTCCCCTTCTTGAAGTCTTTCTTAATTTTCATGTACTTCTTTGACACGGATAAACAAGAAGGTAAGTTATATACTTTATTTCCTTTTTATCTGGCAAGTACACCTGTTGCTCTTTTTCTCTTTTTTTTCTTTCTTTTCCTCACTTTTCTTTTCTTTTCATCATTTCACTCCTTTACACTGTGGAAAATTATATATTTTCTTGAGCGCTTAAGAGCTTCGGATTAGGTTTCCGGACAATGAAAGGAAGGTTAAACTTGGTTTACGCCCTTTTTAAAATAAGGAAAAAATATATATATGGGCTAAGGCTCAATGGGCTAACTAGGATTTAATCTTCAATGGTGGATATGAAAAGGAAAACAAGAAAAACTTTTGGTTAAACAAAGAAACGCCTACATCCTTTCCTACACTACACTTCCTTCATTTCGTTTCGTACACACACCGGGCAAGTTCTAGACACTTCACAATAGCATGGAATAACCAAACCTCACTATACACTCAATTGCATACTCCAACTCAAGACATCTTCCAAGACTTTTAATCGTTAATACCAGAATTCAAAATTAAGCCTCAAATCACCAGATCAGATTCTATGGCCTAAGTGTCCTCATATGTACAAATTTGCATTTTCCTAACGAATCATCTTACGTATAAACGTTATGTACAACACGCAACCAAGATTTAGTAGCCATGGTACTTAGCTGTGTAGGATACAGCAACACAAAAATTTAAAATAAACTACTCTTATCGACTGCATTTCCCTTAGAGCGGTCGTCATCCATCCACATCATAGGGAGCGGTCCTGCGACGGTTCAATGGGACTCTTCTCGGGAAAAAGAACCGAAAACAAACTCAGAAACCCATGATAAAATAGTTACTTGAAATTTTTTTTAAAAAATTATCGATAATTTCGACAAAACTATTTACACAACGGCTAACGGCATTCAACGGCACACACGGCTTCAAAAAATTTAAATACGAACATACACACAAAACAAGGTCACAATATTTTCAAACACGACAACGAGAACATGCGATTATATACAAAAACAAGACAAGCTCGGCACCACCTAACTACTCCCACCCACACTTAAAATCGAACACTGTCCCTAGTGTTCATACAATAACAAGCGAAGGTGGGTGGTGAAACTCCCACGATCAATCAAAGTACTCCACTTCTTCATCAGTGTTACGCCTCGTCCCCCATGGCAGAAACTCCGTCGTCCTCCACTCCGACTCAACATCGAGACTCCTCGCGTGTCTCTCATCAGTGGGGACATTGTCATCCACGGGCTCCACAAAAGCGGGCCCACATGACATAGTGCCATGGCGTTTCGCCAAGGGTAGTCTGTCAACGCCACGACTCATCCTCACGGTGCCGGTCTCCCGCCTATGCGTAGGCTGGGCATCTGCATCCCGAACATGCGGGCCATATGCGGTCATCCCGAACGTGTCGCTCATTAATGCGAGGGCGCAGTGGTGGTGTCGGGTGCCTTAGTCTTTGTGACATCTATGGCAGCTCCATCTGAGGGATGTAGTCTAGACTCTTCCTCTACCTCAAGCCCCTGAGAACGTAGTCGACAACCCGCCAAACCCGTACACCCAATGCCCTTGATACGGGCTCTCTTCATAGCGGATATGATCACCGCCCCGACGTTTATCTCAGCCCTTTCCTTCGGGGCATACACCGAGCATACACGATCAAGGGTCACATCCATCATGTGCACCCAGAATGAAATAGGAGCAAATAATTTTGACCATATCCTGGCTTCCTTGTTCATACGTGAGTAGGGCAGTGTCGAACAGTAGCCCCTCTCCTTATACTTGCTCCAGCGTGCCGTCGGCCGGGCTCCACACAATGTGCGTCGATATCCGCATAAGGTGGGGTGATAGCTGAATATAGGAGTACGTAGGCGTCGATGTTGTGCCCTTAGTATGGCGTTGAGGTGGTGAGGCTCAAGTGTGACAATCTGGCCTTATCTTGATGGTGTGACTACGAATCCCAGGTTCCAATTGGCATGAACTCCCGAATCAAGTGTGAGTGCACTCCTTGGAGCTCGTTAAAAATGGCCTTGGCAGTGTCAGTCCGGTGTACCATGCGGGGAACTCTGTGCCAGTGGGTCCCTTAATATGCTCCTCGGGAAGTATTTGTTCTCCTTGTGCTTCGTGTACCACTTCTTCCCTTCCTCTGTCAGTGTCTTCTTGGATTCTTGTTCCCAGGTCTCAACGCTTTCTTCCGGCGCCGTGTAGATGCGCCTTACCCACTTGTCACACTTTGCTTGTCATTGTTCTGTCTCAAAAGAGCGGAGCCGAGTCCCAATGTCAGTCAATTTAAAATTAACTTCGACTAGGTTGGGTTAGGCTCGGCCACCCACACTTAGTTTTTTCAGCCTATCTGACATCACGGCAAGATCATCCTTATTTTATTATTTACACATAAAGCAAGAAACCAAAAACAACAAAACAACACAAATGCCTCGTGCATTCGACGGTCGATAGTATAGCCTCTATGCTTTACTCCAGACTTCGTACGGCTAATCCCAACACTCACCACTGATCACATTTCATCATAGCACTTAGCTAAAGTGAAAAATAAAAATTCTATCAATTCAACCTAAGCAATTCCCAATTTCTATGTGATTCGATAATTTCATGCAATTTCAACCAATTTGTTCCCCGAAAATTATCGCGCCTTTAGCATACTACGTTAAGCACAACACAATTCAACGTACCCAACATGTACAAACCAATAATTTTTTATTTCCCATTTCAACCTCAATTCAATTTCTCCCTATTCATAGCAACCCTAGCTACACTTTCACAACCAAATTCGATCAAGCATGTAATTTTCGCATTCATATAATCACCCACGATACTCGACAACAAACAACCATAACTCAGGTGAATTTAAGTTAAATTTATACCTAGGGCAAAAGTTACTTGTATCATGCTTGAAATCCGAAATATTGGCAAAATTGAGGTTGAGTTCAAGAACATACCTTTAATCCGATAATATCGAAGAAAAGTTGAAAAGACTTCGTGCCTAAGTCAGTGCCACGTTGAGGGAAGGGGAAATTTTGGGTGTTTGTCGCCGGAGGATGGGAAATGGGAAGAAATAAGGTAATTTTGGTGTTAAAAAGGGGATTTTGCGCGAGGTGCCGTGACCGGTGTGACCCGGCATGAATTGCACCTCAACGTGTCACGGAGGGTAGCAGCGGGCATCACCTCCCGTGACACGAAGACCACACTCCTTGAGCATTGGAATTTTGTAAAATTCCAGATTTTTGCCTTAGCGTGTCACTTAAAAAAAATTTCTTCTCGTTTTCTCCTTTGCATTCCTTTGCATTTCTTCCCGATCAACCACCTGAAATATATCTTTCAGCAAGAAATCGGTTAGAATTCCAAGGTTTGGCAGCCCAGACACAATATTTTATTTTTTTTATTTTTTTTATTTTTTTTATTTTTTTTATTTTTTTTATGTTTTTTCCTTTTTGTATGTACAATTATACAAACAACAATTCAAGTATGTTTTTCGCCAAAACATGCTAATCATATTGGTTAGTATAAATTCACTTTCCTACAATTTACATGAGAATACAATTTACATGAGAATGTACACACATTGTTGGATAAACAAGGCAAAAGCGATGCATTTGAGTATCAATTGGGCATATAAATATGCCCCAGATCACCTAGTCCCAGAGAAATAAATCGAGTTAATCAAATACACATGTGTGAGTGTAGGACTTCTTTGAGGTGAGAGCATTTGGTCAATAAAATCGTCTGCAAATTATCTGGGTCAGTGTTATAGATTTATGTGCGTGGCTGCAAGTGACATTATTTTGCCATGTTTTGATTCCTCTGTGTTATGGTTGGAAATTTTGCATATGCATAGTGATTTGAGTTGATACGATGAGGGAGGGGTTATAAAATTTGATTGTTATGTATAAATGTGACTTCCATAAGTTTCCTAGAGTTTTTTTTCGATTGAAGCGTAGAAGTAGTTTATTTTATTTAATCTTGGTTTTTCCTAAGGACATGCAAAAGTTCTTAGTTAAGGGTGTTGATGTGCTATGATTTTACGGCACTTTCGATGGTTAAAACCAACAAATTATGCACATTCCGGGTATGTTTATATAGGTATGATGTGTTTTGTGCTTAATGTTGCAGGAAAACAGGTTCGAAAGTGAATTGGGCAAAATAATGATGAAAAAAACTGAAAGGGTGACTGCCAGGAACTTAACAAGTCATTGGCAGGAGGCACGACTCGTTGTTGAAGGCGTAGGAAAAAGATGGATTCTGAAGATGCAAAACAGTGTACATGACAAGTTGAGGGAACGACTCGTTACAATTGGTAACGAGTCGTGAGGTCAATCATGAAGGCCAAGAGTTAAAATCATAATTAAGTGACCAGTGGAGTCGACGACAGACATAACGAGTCGTCACATGATGAATCGACTCATTGGAAGATCACTGGAATCAACCGTAAGGTGCACTGGAATTTTGGAGGAATTAGACCATGAGGGACCTAACAACTCGTGCTCAGACACGATGAGTCATTAGGTGACCTGTTGCCACAATCGGGTGCGATGCTGAGGAAAATTATTTTGAGCAAGGCACGACTCGTCAGAAGGCCCAACGAATCGTCACCAAGCCCATTGCCACTGCCGACCTGGTTTTAAGTTTTAGTTAGGAAAAGGATTTCTTGGAACTATAAATACACAGTTTAGGTTTATTTTTGAAGGATAATTCGAATAGTTAGAGAATAATTAAGAAAGCCGATTTTATTAGTTTTCAAGAAGGATTTTGGTGCTGTACGGTTGTTCTTGAATCAAGAAATGAGATTTACAATTTTATTCTTGAATTTGAGGATCAAAAGCAACATTGGAATTTACTCATCAATTCTGGAGTTTTATTCAATCTACTTGGTTTTTCTTCTACGATAATTTGTAAGTTGCAATTGATTTATTCAATAATTTATGATTGTGATCATACAACCATGAGTAGCTAAACTCATAACTAGGTTTGTGGGAACCAAGATGAATTAACACACATAGGTAAAATACTTAGTGATTCTTGAACAGGATTTTATGCATGTATTGTTTTTTCCTTCGTTTTGATTGATTATTGATGGTTGAAAACGTTAGGACTTGCCTTATTCTTACCTACTGGACCAAGGAGGTAATGAATGGTAAAAGGGATTAACTACGGAGATTTGAGGCTATCAACCCTCATCTAATAGCTTGAACTTGTCCGGGGATAGCTAATTCGATATTATGGGTAAGGGTTAATTAAAGTACACCCGTATACGGACCAAGTTGCATGGTGATAATCATCTAGATAGGGGATCAACCATTTAGGTGATCCTAACTTTCCAATATTGCATGTTAAACACCAGAATTGATCGCTAGTGTATAATCCTTGTGTTATGAAATCTTGGGGAACACAATCCTAGTCAAGTCGTTAATTGAATACAAACCGAATTTGATCTAAGAGTTCAGTAGTTTTGCTTTTTTTTATTATGTATTTCTTCCATTCAGAAATAAGTAACTCAATAGTAACAGTTATTCGCATTAACTTAAGTTCTTACCATATTCCCTGTTGGATTGACCTCAACCGATGTTGGGTTCAATATTCTACAATCGACCGCTTATATCTCAATTGCGAGGTGTAATTTGGGCAACATCAATCCTTAAAACTGAGAAAATATCATGGACTTAGGTGTGTTTATATGGATATAAGGCACTTTTCAAGGAAAATAAGTGTTGGAGCAAAGATGTGCAAAAGAAGCCTGAAAATGTAAAAAATCAGCCAAAGTACCAGTCTTAGTATGAGTCGTACCTTGATTGTACTAGCCGTACTGAGAACCATGATAAAGTTCAGAAGGTTGAATAGAGAAGAAGGCAACATACGACCCTCAGTACTACCCGTACTAGGATGGTACGAGCTGTAGCTGGAGTCGTGGAAAACTTTAGAGAATTTGCACAAGGAAACCTCTTGTTACGGGTGGAACCCACGAGTCATAGCACTGACATACGACCTGTATCATGAGCCGTGATGAGCTCCATTGACTATTCAAAACTTGGTGGAATTTTAGACACTACAAACAGTACGAATCGTGGCAAGAAGGTACGATTCATACCACAAAACTCATGAAACATTCCAAAAGATGTCAGAGTTCTCAAGACCAAGCCACAGATGTATTATACGACTCATAGGAAGAAGGTACGAGTTGTACCATCTCCCAACAGTTAGCCAAAATTTCAGCAAGCCAAGGACGTACGAGAGGCAGTTATGACCTGTACAATCCTTCTATAGGTCGTATGACAAGTCGTGACATAGGCGGCGCCAGTTATGGAAAATCTCCTTGTTAGCTTAGGAAAGGGTTTTTGATATATGTATAAATAACTTTTATGTTTTATTTTTATTACAAATCAACAGAGAATCAAGAGAGTACATAGAATTGAGTAGTTCACGTGTGATCGACACTTCTTTGGAGCAATTCTTGATTTCTTTATTAATTGTTCTTGAGATTATTCTTGTATATTCAAAGAAGTTTTTCTCTCAATTATTGCTATAAGTATTTAATTATGTGCTTGTATATGAATGCATGTTACAATCTTACAACCATGAGATCCTAAAACCTCCACAACTAGGGGTTGTGGGAACCATGATGGATTTACAAACTAGGATTGCACTAAAGTAATTTAAAAGCAATGCGAAAAGCTTGTATTGTATTCTCTTCATGCATAAATGTTTCTTAATGATGTACAACATTAGGACTTGCACGAATTCTTTACTTTCTTTAACCTAGAGAGGTAGAGATTAGAAAAAAAATTACAACAAAGTCTTGATCTTGATGATCATTATATTAACTTGAGTTGTGGTTGCAGGAGAGTTAAATATTGGACATATTGATAATGGTTAGTTTGAAATCACTCATGAGGCCTGACCCAGTGATTGAGTATAGTCATCCAATAGGGACGAACCAGTCATTTATATGAACCCTAGTTATCGATTCTACAAGTAAGCATTGGGATTGATCACATGTGTTTACCTGAAGTAGTTATGAACCCATGGGGAACACATATCCTAGTTATTTGCAAATCTTTAGTTAATTCACTATTATAATCTTGTTTTACTATTTCTTTCTTCAAAATCCCTCAATTTGGAGATAACTTCCCAACAAGTTCACTTACCGGCATTAGTCTAGATCTTCCATATTCCCTGTGGGATCGACCCCAACCTCTAGTTGGGCTCTTTATTAACAACGTCCCCTTCATACTTCAGCAGGATGTGTGAGTTTGAGCATTATTAGATCCCATTCAAACCAGTTACATTACTCCATGGGGAACCCTATATTAAATGGTCTGAAGTGGAAGTAGCAGTAAAATCTCCAACATGCAGTTGTTGGGAAATTCTCATATTTTAATGACCCGTCCAGTTGTTATAGCACCCTTGAAGTGAGAATAAAAAAAATGTATGCACGGCTGATAGTAGTTTTGGTAAGTATAGAAATAATTATCACATAGCAACAATTTTCATAGGCCCAGCGACAAAACCACTACGGCGGGCACCTAGACGCCATGATGGGACAGCTGCAGTGGGCCTCGCATCGCTGCAGCAAAAGATGCGAGCCACAAATCCGCATTTTTCCCACTTTCAAAATTTAGATCCTAGCATAATAAGAGTTTTTCATTAAAAACGGCCTGAAAGCTGTCCTAGTTATTTTAGGAAAAGAAAAGGGAGGCTAGGGAAGGGAAGAACTTCACCAACCTAATTCGCGGGATTCTTCAAAGGGAATGAATCCGAAGCTAGGAAACGAAGTCCTACCACTCTCTTGATGTTAGATTGGCACCCAAATTGGTTATGGCTTACTTCTGATTTATACTATAGCTAGTAAAATGTATACGTGTGTGCTATTAATATACAATTGATGAGGTAGCAGGATCATAAAACATAATAATATGAAGTAGGATTTATAGTGACATAACTATAAAAATTCGAGGATTAATTTTAAGTATAAGACCATGTGGGAAAGGGAAACCTAGTTGATAATTCATAAAGGGCAAAGCGCTCATTATATGATGTTGTTGATAATATACTCTTGATGATAGTAATTGTAGTTGTTCTTGATTGTATGATTTGGCAGTGTAAGCTTGATTGTATAATCTTGGGTGAGTGACTGTAATAGTACGAATAAAGGGAAGAAGAAAGGTGATCAAACCTAGTTTTGGTTATCTAAGCTTGGTTTTAAAATTTAATTAAATGAATGAAAATGTAGGACGGCTAGTATAAAGTAACTATCCTAAAATGAATATGAGGTAAGGAAAGAGAAGATAATTATGAGAAACCATAGTAGAAGGGTCCCGTAATTAAGCCTGAATTGCGCCAAAATGATCATTGTGCATAAATGAGGTTTTCTTGCGGATGAATAGGTTTAAGGATGAATTATGGGTCCGAGCAAGTTGACTTGAAATAGGGACTAATATGAACTATATTTTGATCAATATCAAAAAAATCCATCTATGTGATAGACCCCTAGGTGGGAGGATAGGAAAGGTGGAACCAATGAATTGTGAATATTAGTGTGTCTTATTTCGTGATAGATGATGCAAGACTTTACTATTAGATAAGTAACTAAAAGATAGCCAGTTACGATTATGAGGAGTTAGTCCCTATACAATTAGGTATGCGTGGGTGGGAAATGTAATTAATTGGTCTTACGACAATAATTTTGTTGAAGGTTTCATTGAATTGTGCATGTTGTTTGAATTCATTCTAAATTGATTGAACTGTAACTAATATCTCTGAAACTATGAGTGAAGTTGTGGAAATTGAAATATGCTAGTAATTCTTCCCATGTGGTGATTGATTGATCATGATGATATGTGTTGAGAATAAATTAGGTATTGCATCATTTCCCAGAGATGAGAGGCTCACGTCTGAGGGTTTCCCAACCCGAGTCTACACCCTGCCCGTAACACGGGACTCAGAACCACGATGGCTCCAAGCATCCATGACGTAGAATAGTTCTAACATAATAACCACTTTATAAAGCATATCTGAGCGGAAGCTAATTGAAAAGAAATATGGTCATTATGCGTATGGACATAGTTTGTTAAAAACACCGAGGCATAACCTGATACTACACTGCACTTTCTGAAAGCCTCTACTAGTCTAATAAGCTTTTGGGACAAATCCCCAGCTAACTCTAAAATCTGAAACTAAACTAATACTAAAATAAATAAAATAACTCTTGTCCTCAAAAGATGAGGACTCACCACTGCTAGCTGATAGAGTCTGGATCGTGTCTAATCGCGGGGCTAAGTCTGAAAACCTGGATGATATAGCACATAGAGTATGCGGTCATACTTGAAATATGTTGAGCATATGGAAGACATAATTGAAATCAAGAACATGCTATAAATCTGAGAAAATATTATACATAAAACATGGTTGAATGCATAAGTTGAGGTAAAGTACAATGACCCTATCTGAGATGCATGAATATTGACATGGAATGCTAGTCTGAAAAAATTTAATGAAATCCAAGTAAAACTGGTTTAAGGGTCATGTACATGTACCAAAGACTGAATCTAAAATCATAAACTGAAAATTAGAAGTGAAATAACTGCACTGAAACTGAGATTGAAATTGTACTGTGGGAGAGCCTATTAACAGACAAACTCCAGTGTGAGCCTCATAGAGCCAAACATGTAACCATGGTTGGAAGGTTGTTGATACCTTGCCAAGGGGAACCATGACCGGCGTGATATCACTCGTAAATTCAGGGATACAATCTCCACTAAGGAAGACCCTGCATGTGCCCATTGAGGCTAGGGAGACACTCTTACTAGCGAGGATCCCACATTCCTTGGGCTAAGAAAAACATACTCTACTATCAAAAATCCCTTATCCTACGGTGGCACGTAGTTCTGAGACCTGGGTGTGCTAGCACCTCGGACTTCTCGGTACTAAGTACTACTCCCAACTAAATATAAGGATACATGTTACTGATAATCTAAAGCTAATGTCGTAAGATTAGTCGGAACCACTTTATCTAACAAGGATCCAGATAGCCTAATGGACCATGAACGTGCTATCACTAAAGGCTCAAAACTAATGTCCTAAGACTAGTCAGGGCTGCTTTCTAACTAGCAAGAGGCTTGAGAGTCTAAAGAACCATAAACATACTAATCATACAGAATTCATCAAGCATAGACTTAAATCATGATGTATATCATGTGTACTGAGAACATGGTAAAATCATATATGTTGAATGGACCATATTCTTGAAAGTAATGCTAAATCATGGCTGAGTCTTAGAAATCATGATATTAGCATATCATGGACATAGATCATGGATTTGAGAGGGGAATCCTGAACATACATAGCTATTGATCATAAAAAGCTCTAAAGACATGTCTAGCATAAGAGAATTCATACATAGAATCGAAACCCTAAGACATGAAATTATAGGGAATCAAATTTTCTAGGGTTTTGGACATAAATTAGGAAACAAGGGTGAAATACAACCCTTGTTGAAGTCTCACATTCCTGGTAGAAGAATCCCCTTAAAGAACATGAAGCTTCCTGCACCATGGAGAGAAACCCTGGTTCTTGAGCCTTGAGAGGAGAAAGGAGAAGATGACGTACAAATGTCTTAGAGTAGAATGAGGAATTAGGCTAGAAAAATCCATTTAATTCATCTCTTAGGATTCTCAAAATGAAATCATTTAAGAGTTAGTGACATAGGTTTTTACTAAAATACCCTTGGACTATTGAAATAAAAATCCAGCTAGTAGAACTCACGGGACATACGATGGACCATTAGTCCAACCAACGAGTTATTGGTATGCTCCGGGTTGGTTCATGACTCTACTACGAGTCATCCTCTAATCATGCTCTAATGACTAAAACCAATTACCGATACAATCTAACAATGGGTCATACAATCCACTCATCCGTTAAGGTAAATTCTGAAAAATTTCTTACGTCCACCACGGGAAAACCAATGACTCGTTGGTCAAAAACAAAACCAGATCGTAGGTCGCACAATGATGCAGTTGCCATTTATCCTCTTGGTTTTTCCTATTTCAAGTCTCGAATATAATCTTAGAGTTTTCAGGGTATTACATTATCTCATAAGAACATTAGTCATGGATGAAGGCTAGCTAAGATAAAAACATGTAGGGAAAGAATTTACGGTCCAATAGAGAAGTAAATACTAAAATTTGAATGTTGATGGAGTATCTAACTTTCTGTTGAATTACATAGCTAAACTAAAATCATGATTCATGCATGCATGCTAAGACATGAGGAAGATTGAAATATATGAGACTAACATAGAACTAAGTACAATAGAGGAGGAACTATTTCTCCAAACCAAAAGCCCAAGAAATTTTAGTTAGGATAAAATTATCAATCCCAAAACTACATTCCTAATATCGGACTAGCTATCATGGTATCTTATCGGCGAGAGTATGATTTAGCGAATTTGTTTTCCCATGTCCTTCCTTGGTTAATTCCTCCGCAAAACCTCCCTTGAGGACAACTCCCTTGTTTTCCCAACTCATATGACCGAACCAAGGTTTCAGCTGAAACCTTCTTTTATTCTGATTTTCATTTCCTATCAGCACTTTGTCACCCCAACACCTCATTTTCTCATATAAGAACACCATGCTAATTTCAGCAACTTCCCAAATGGCAACACACAAATCTAGCCTATCACTAAACTCATCTTACGGCTCCTTTGTAGCTTATACTATCCACACGAAATCTCCTCGAGACTTCACGACATAACTAACAAGCTGCATTTCATGAGCTTCTACCTACTAAGCATCTAAGGCATGAATGGGAGTTCAATTCCTGGAGCATATCCATTGCGATCATCATTTTTGTTATGGAAGAACATACATAGGGTACGAGAAGTAAGGAAATGATAGCCGCAAGAATCATTCCACGACATATAAACTAAGCACACACATAAGGTTGCATGACCTACTAAATCATTAAGGCAAATTCTATGATTGAGTTCATAAATGCAGGCATACTTGGAGACATGCGTTTACATACATGATAGTTTCACGACATAAAAATTTGAGATTTATGAAATCATGGAGTAAAGTGGGATCTCTAGCTGAAGTGGTTACCTATCATTCTTGAAATCCTAAACACAGGCATGAGTAGAGCGTAATGTTGGGGCGATACATAGGGAAGATACGAATAGGAATGGATCGACATCCCATAGATACTATACGGATTTCCTACTATAACACTCAAGACTTGACTTGACCCATCAACTTATCATCTCCCCCTTGCTCAAACTCACCATCCTAAGGCTCTTGGATCCCTTCTTAAGGCCGGGGATAACACCACTAACTCTTGACTTCTCATTTTCCTCTAAAAATTATCCGCTGCCAGGCTTCATACCTATAACCATTTCATATAATCCACAAAACAAATACTAGGATACTTAAAGGAATCATGTACCTTATGTTGTGGCTCCTGAGTCCTAACTATATATAGTAACAACATGAGAAGCTCATAACATACTTGTGACTATTTACGCGAGTTCTCTTGATCCTGGCGTGATGATAGGGCATAAAGTGGTTCTAGCAGCACATCTGCCACCTACATTAGATGGCGTGCCTGTGAGGTGGGCTGAGCTAATAGAGTTATTGGAGAGGTGGATGAGGTTGTACCTTTGCCCCATTTGGTTGTTGGGAAATCTCTGAGCTCATGGCGAGCTTGACGCACTAGAAGCAAGCATACGAGCAGTTATGCACTCTCTTAGGTAGTTCTTTCCATAGCTCTTGAGAAAATTTGGATTTGTAATCTCCCTTACCTTGGATCTAGATGGAACATTATTTATTGATGATCTGGGATGATGACCTCTAACGATTACTATGAACAAATTCCACTAGTCTTCCTTTCTTTGAAAATACTCTAAGTCCCCTATCATAACCCTCTTGCTATCCTTTTCCTTTTCCTTTAACTTCTCTTCATCGATCTATTGAGCATGGATCATGAATCGGGAGATGTCCATGTCACTAATGTGAATGGCAGTCCTACACTCTTTGACCACTAGGTCTAAAACCCTTGAGACAAACTTGCTCATTCGAGCCCTAGAGTATGGCGACCATCTCTGAACCGTATTCGGATAGGTGGGTGAATTTTGTACGTATTCGTAGTTATTATTTCATTCTGAGCTCATGTTGATAAACTCGGCGGTCATTGCTTCCTCAACTCTCGGGGAAGAACCTATCTAGGAAGGCTTCTATGTGAAACTGACTCTCAGGGGAAGAACCGTCTAGGAAGGCTTCTATGAACTCATTCCAACTCAAGAGCTTTGCCATCTACTCTGACCTTCCTTCCACTATACGAACTATATATGGGATACCCCACTACAAGTGACCTAAAGATTCCCATAATGCAGGTGATTTTCTAAATCTCGTCTATGAACTCTTGTGAATCTCGTCCACCTATAACCTAAAGCTTTGGTAGGTTTATTCTAATGAAATATTGTACCCTTGTCGCCATAGAATTCTCGTTAGAGTTCACGAGTGCAACGTCGGTAGTTGGCTTGTCTTAGTGACTGTTTGTGCCAACACACGAAATATGAACGAAACTCTACATGGATAACTTGCTCATTCATTGGGTCTGTGGAGGGTGAAATTTGGCTGAATTCTATTGTTGTTCCTCCTTTCATTAGCTCTTTTTAGGATGCATTATACGCTGAGCGTGTAGAGCATGAGTTAGAAGAGGAACTTATAGAGTTTCACACTCTACACACGATAAGAATCATGAAAGAAGGGAAATTTCCTTAAATACCTAGTAGCCTTTTCCTCATAAGTGTGGTGCACTTTACACCCATGAAAAAGCTTCTACTAAATGTAGCTTTTAGACACCTTAAGACACACCTAAACCTAATGCTCTAATAACAACATTGCCATGACACAGTCTACACCTAGCCATAACACGGGACTTCCCGAAATAATGAGCGTCTCAAGCTAACCCATGACATAGCATTAGTTCTAACATAAAACGTAGCTTTTTAAAGCATATTTGAGCGGAATCTAACTAAAAATAAATATAATCATTATGTGTATGGACATAGTTTATTTAAAATGCTAACTCGGTGATAGTACACTACACTATCAAAGCCTCTACTAGTCTAATGAGTTCTTGGGACAAGTCCCCGGCTAACTCCAAAATTTGAAACTAAACTAATACTAAAATAAAGAATCATAACTCACGTCTTCGAAAGATGGACTCACCTTGCTATTGATAGAGTTTGGATCGTGTCTAATCGTAGGGCTGATTAGAATACCTAGATTATATCATAAAATGATATAGCATATAGAGTATATGTTTAGTACTTGGAATGTATTGAGTATGTGGGAAACATAACTAAAATCAAGAAAATGTTATAAATGCGAGAAAAGACTATATATAAAACATGGATGAATGCATAAAATTTGAGGTAAGTATAATGACCTATCTAAGATGCATGAATACTTACATGGAACTCTAGTCTAAAATTTTAATGAAATACAAGTAAAACATGCTTCAAGGATCATGTACATGTCTGAAAGAGGCCAGATACGGGAAATCATAAAGCGAAATTTTTAAGTGAAACAGTTTGCACTAAAATTAAGACAAAAATTGTATTATAGAGCTAATTAACCAACAAAATCCAATGTGAGCCTCATAGAGCCCGATCTATAACCCTAGTTGGAAGGATGTTTATTCTTTTCCAAGGTAAGAACCATGGCTGGCATGAGTTCACTCATAAACTCGGGAGACAATCTCAGTTAACAACAACCTCTACGTGGGCCCATTGAGGTAGGGAGACACTCTTATTAGCGACCTTCCCATATTCCTAGAGCTAAGGAATATTTTCTACTATAGAGAATCCCTTTATAGTGGTACATGTGCGAGACTTGGGTGCATTGGAACCCCGTTATGTTCAGTGCTAATAAGTACTGCCCCATTTGAACATAAGGATACATATAACCGGATAATGCAAGCTGATGTCCTAAGACTAGTCCGAACAACTTTATTTAACAAGGATCTCAAGGGCGAAGGAACATGAACGTGCTAATACTAAGGCTTGAAACTAATGTCCGAAGACTAGCCAGGGTTGCTTTCTAATTAGCAAGAGGTGTGAGAGTCAAAACAACCATAAAGATCTTGATCATACTGAATTCATGAAAATCATAGACTTAAATCATGACGTATATCATGTGCACTAAGGATTCGTACAATGTCGTGGTGCCCTTTTATATTGAGTTTTTCCCTATTTCAAGTTTAAATGATCTTAGGACTTACGGGGTGTTACATAGGGGAGCATCCAGGATGAGAAAAAATGTGATTAATAAGGTTCATATTGATGCTTGGATACAAGTGGCTCGTGCCAGTGAGTATACGGATGAGTGGTTATGATTTGAGTGGATCATGCCCTAGGGTGTACATCCAACAAGTAGATGGAGTGGAGTGAGGATACCAAGCGGTATAGTACATGGATTTCTAGAGTCCCTATGAGGTGATGGTGAAATAGAAAATATAAGACCCTACGGCACGTGTGTACGGTGATATTTGCGTGTGTGCGTACGGTGATATGAGCATGTGCAGACACATTATCAATGGAATGTTGGTGACAAGATTGAAATACCCAGGTATGTTATGATATATGTATGGCTATGTAACAATTTCAATAGCGGTAGGATATTGATATGCAGTCATCCAAGGAGATGAAACTAATGATGGCGGAGTCTATTTCTGTATGTTCAGCGTGTATATGGTATGTTTGCATAATCATATCTTACTTATGTTGTAAGTATTGGTGTTTGATGATTTATTTATGGTGAGTTAATGCTTGTATTGATTTTCGAGTAAATGTGATTTATGTATTGTTCTGGATTGACCTTGAATGTAAGAATGTTCATAAATAGGGGGAAGAAAATGAATAATTTGATAAGATGAAAGGATGGTAAAGTGTATACTTAATTAAATATAGATTGATATGGTTTTGTGTAAGTTGAAGCCTTGTGTAATTGATGAGGTGTGGAAAGAAGTAATGTTTGCTAGAAGTTGATTCTTGCCTTTGGTCCAGTCTTTGCTACAACAATAGTATTCCTGCTACGGTGAGATCATGACAAGGGTTAAGTTACCAACGCACATGCTTGAGACCTAAACAGTACTGCGAGGCTAGCTTTGTTTCTAAGAGTGGGTAGAGAAATATGGATAAAACATTTAAATAATTGGGGTAAGTGAAGATTAAGAAATTCACTCGATAAATTATGAATGGTTGTTTTGAAAACTAAAATATTGATTGCATATTAATTGTGTGATTGCTGTGAAATAATTGTATTCGATCGTATATGTCTTCTAGTATGTATAGTGTGCTTACACACTACCTTGTTACACTTTATGGGTGTAGGGTGTGGTATGTGGTGCTGTTTCATGGTTGGCGGCGGCCGCTCAGCATCGGCTTGCATTCTCTTCACGGATGAGATTGTGTCATTTTATTTTATGCGTATCCCAAATAGAGCTCTTGTACCTATCTATACTATATTTTGGGAGATTTTTATGATTTTGGTGGGATGTTATTGTAAATTGAAATCTTGATGTTATGTGAACTACTGGGAATTATTTATATTTTTAAATGTTGTCCAAAAAGGGTTTCCTACCAAACTAGAATTGATGTAGGTATGCATCTGATCCATCTATTTGGATCATGTCTAGTTGGTATCGAGCATCTAGTTCTTGATCTCACGAGTGTAACGGCAATATGCGTAGCCTCCTGGGATTGAGTATGTATCGTCCACATTTAATATTGAGAGGCTACAAGGCATCTAGGAAGTTATCACTTTTATTCTTTCCAATCATTTCGTCAGTGTGCTGATTGTCTAGGTTGAGTCAATTGGTATACGGATGATTCTAGTTGGTATCTCAACGGGCTCAATTGATGGCTTTGTGTGGTGCCAGGACATGAGATAAATTGTGGGGGTGGAATTGGCTTAAGTTGACTACGGGGACAAAATCCCTACGTGTTATGCTCAGCGAATTTCGTTGTAGCGGGAGTGTGTCTGCACGAAGGATCGCTACAGCAAGGAATGGACTACCATAGTGGAAGCGCGATCATTGCATTAGACGGCTATTAGAGAAGAATCCAAATCCCCTATTTTGGAAGATATCGGGAATATATGTCAATTATGATAAAATCGAGCAATGCGAATACGGGAAAATAATGATAGAACAAAAATAATAAAGGGCCAAAACACGGCCATTATGCAATGAATGCAAAATAGGCATCCATACGCTAATGGAGACTAATTAGCAACATCGAAAAATATTAAAGGAAGAGAGTGAGAATTGTCTTACATGCCCCAAATGGGGGCAACCCAAATCAAGTATCTAAAGGGATCAGGGAAGGGAGCATCCATAACTAGCTAGAGACCTCGTCACTTTGATGTGGCAGGGTTATCAGCATGCCTCATCCTCGAGCAGATGGAGGAAGGAGAATTACGCTAGGTCCTCTCTAGTCACCCGGATGTCCTAGATGCAGGGAGAGAGTCTTTAGGATCTTCTTGATCCCCTTCAACATGCAGACGAAGAGCTTGTCACGGCGTGCTTCTTTCTCTTCTCTCTCCAAGTCCTCTCAGAGCTCCACGTGGGCACAGGCTGTCACGCTCATGGTTACACCACAGATGAAACACGGTACTTGAAGCTACAAGTGACCCCAAGTCAACCCCAGGTCTATCATACACGGCATTCCCGAGTAACATAAATATACATCGGCAAATTTTAAGCAAAAATAATAATGCTTGGACAAGGTTACATATTTAATAAAATCAATGCGAGTGCGAAAACAACTTTGCGTCTGAAAGTCACTAGGTTTGGAGGCTAGCTGGGATAAACCCTAGCTAACTCTAAATATAAATTAAAAAAAATGAAAGCATAACTAAAAAGTAAATAGCTTCGTCCTCGAAGGATGAGGACTCACTTAGTGGATATTTGAGTTCTTCGATAAATGGTTATTCAATGGGGCTAAGGCGCAGTCTTGTAAATTTGTATCATGAAATTTTACAGCATAAAAGTATGCATCGATTACTTTGAATATGCGGAAATAAGTAAGAGGAACATAATACAATAAAATGAATAACAAAGAATTCTTTGGTAGACATGCAATGACTTGACTAAGCTCTTAAGGCTAAATAGCTGAAATACTAAGGTGGTCTAGATGACCTGTCGATGGTCAAAGCATGTTCTAAATGCAGTTCTTGATGCGAAGACTAAAGCTGGACTCGAGACTAGTAAAGGCCCGGCTAGTGGAGTCTATAGCGACATATAACCCGTGAGCTAAATGTGGTCAGAGCGTATACACTTGCCGTGGGGACCCAATGCTCACCTTGCCCGAGATATAAAGGCGTGGTAGGTGCACAGCAAAAGTTTGGGGCCAAGAAGGATCAGTGAATGCGAATCTTATGCGCAATGTAATTGTAGAACACAGGTCATTTGGAACCCCGTCTGCTCGGTGCTAGTCCTACTCCTTTGGATAATTGAAACTAATACAAAGTTGATAGCTCGAAAGCTAGGGCCTAATACTAGTTAGGAATACATATATGAAAGTACCACAGAGAGTCTTAACGGACCGGATTACGGAAACTAGGTTCTAAGACTGGTCGAGCTACTTATCTAGAAGCATCGTAACCGATCGAGAACAAGCGGAAATGGAAGCTGAGGTCTGAGGCTGATTAGAGATATATTTTTAAAGTATCATGACTGCCTAGTGGACCACTAAACTGAATTTTGAATCTCATTCGATATCCAGGAGGTGATAGGAATTTAGTAGTCAAATGCAGTCGGCTGCGTTTGGCGGCATTGAAATTTCATATTTTGACTAAGAATTTAGCATCTTATCGGCAGAATTTAGTATGTAAAATAGTAAGAGAATTCACTTCAATTTGGTATAATCAAAGAAAATTCCAAGATTTATAATTCTAGCATGAATTTCCTGAAGTACATTTTCTCACCCTCAAGAACTAGGAAATTTTAAGTCAATGCACGAGATAAGCATCAATGCCACCATTAGTTAGTAGGAAAATACCCATAATTAATATACATGATGATTTCACATGGATTAATCAAGACATTATCAATAATTTCTCAACATTCGAAAACTGGGGGCTAGAATTCACTTTTGTGGAAATAATATCAATGCACTCGTAGACTAACGGAAATCGTGTCTAAATTAATCATAAATCTCATGGTATGTGAATTCCAAAAAAGACAACATTTATCCCTTCCAAGTTTGAAACTCGAGTCTAGAATTCACAAAGAAATTAGAGAAGGGTTTGGAGGGACACTAGGGAAGAATTATCCCCTTGTTGAATTCCTACATACACGTAGAAGAAACTAGGAATTTCATGAGGACCGAGAAGAAAAGGTCTTCCCTAGTTCTTGCTCAGTACTCACGAGAGAAACTTTTTATGATGTTGCTTTTATGAAGATTTGAGAGGGGAATGTCGAAAAAAGATTGTTTACCCCCACTAATAAATTAAGGAAGTATGACTAAAACAATGTAGTTTCAAGTTTAGGAAGGTAGGAAATTACTGAAGGTCCTTGGAAATTCGCGGGAAAACGGTGCTAGTCCCCATGGAGGACCCTACGGCTCGTGCCGGAGATCACGACTCGTGGTCATGGTCATTGGGTCCCGCGCCGGGATCCCCTATTGGTCACCATGCCCCACGACTCGTGGTGACAAATAGTTGAAGTTCATTGCCAAAATTCTCTGGTCTTCATATTACTCTTGACCACGGGTCACCTCGGGACTAGTGGGGTAGACCACGGCTCGTGGTCATGCCGTGGTACCCCAAATACCAAAATTTCGAAATAAATCCCCGGAGTCTCACCACACGATTCACCTATCGACTCGTGGTCACCTTCCTAGTCCGCAGAATGACTCATTACGGTACTTGAAGTAGATTAGCAATTTTCTATGATTTAGAATCCCGAGTCTAGTCCTTGAGTTTCTGGGAATTATAGTATCTCCCCTTGGGAACATTCATCCTCAAATATTAAACACATAGGAAAGTAGAGATGCTGTGATAATATTCAAATCTTTGATCATGAAAGCTGAAAAGAAAGCGCGAAATGAATACCTCCAATTCATTCACATGATGGCCAATTCATACTAGCACATACATCCATAAACACAAAAGAGACATAAACACATGAATTGAACATGAAAACTAAATTGAGTTCTAGGGCGGGTGATATCTCAATTTGTGAATGGTGGTAGAGAATAAGTGAGTGTCGGCCATCATATCTACCTCGGCTCCCATAGCTCCCTCCAACTGCGATTTCTCCATAATACCTTGAATGAGGCTACCTCGCTTGTTTCTTAGCTTATGAACCTAGCGATTAAGGATACGGGTAGGACCTCCTCTTATGAGAGACTATCCTTTATTTCTACACTTTCCAATGGAACAATTGAGGTTGGATCACCAATGCAATTCTTCAATAATGACATATGGAATGCTAGGTGCCTGAAGCCAACTATGAAGGTAATTCCAACTCATAGGCTACTTTTCCAATTTGCCTCGGAACTTCGTAGGGTCCCATTATCTAGAATAAGCTTTCCCTTCTTTCCAAACCTCATCACCCCACTTTCATGGGTGAAATTTTCGGATAGACCAGTCATTCACGAAACTCAATTCTCTTCTCCTGCATCGGCATAAGATTTGATGGCTCCTAGTTGTTTTCAATCTCTTTGATGAGTGCCAACCCATAACCGTGGAATGATGAAATTAGGTGTGCGGCTTCACCAGCCTCGAACCATCCAATAGGAGACTGCACTATCCTGCCATACAATTACTCAAATGGTGCCACGGATGTTGGGTGATAACTATTGTTATCGCATAAACTCGATAAGAGGCAAGTGGTCATCCCAAGCTGCCTTTGAAATTGTTCGCACACGCCCTCAACATATCTTCTAGGGTATGAATAGTCCGCTTATCTTACCCATTTGTCTGAGGTGAATAGTTGTGCTAAACCGGCACAGGTACCAATTACTTCTAAAAGACTTCGAGAAATGTGAGAGTGAAGCTGGTACCTCTATACGAGATGATGGATAATGGAACTCCATAGTGGACCAACTCCAGGATGTAAAGTCTATCACTTAGTCTCATTGAATCATGGTTTTAACTTGGAGGAAATGTGCTGACTTAGTCATCCGATCTACAACTACCTAGATGGAATCATGTTGCCGACGAGTTCAAGGTAGACCCTTAATAAAGTCATATTTATTTCTTCCCACTTCCATGTGGGTATCTTTGATATCTAGGTCATACCTCCTGAGGTCTTTGATGCTCTACCTTGACTTGTTGTGACCTCGGACCGCAGCTCACAATTTGGCGATGTCTCTCTCATGCGGATTTCCACCGATCAAATATCATAAATTGTGAGCACATTTTAGTAGCACCGGGGTGGATAAGATTATCTCATTTGTGTGCTTGACCAATATACATTTGTGTTAGGTCATCGAGCATACAGTACACACAATGCCTTACTGATAATGGAACACGCCATCTCCTTTTGGAGAAAGCCTCCAACCTCCTTTTGAGAATCGCTTCCTTAAGTTTAAGAAGGATGGGATCTTCATCTGTTTGGACTCAACTTCAACAACTAAAAAGGAGTCGAACCACTTTCATCACCGCTCCAACCTCGACTAAGTCAGCCAGCTGTGCCCCTAGCAGAGCTGTTTGTGAATATCCTTCGCCAACTCCTTTTTTCCTTCCTTAATATGATCCACGCTACCTATAGGCACTTTGGTTAGGGCATCAGCCACTATATTTAGCTTTTCTAGGAGTGATATAGCAGCTCATCTCATAATCCTTGAGGAGATTCCAACACCTTCTCTAATGGAGATTCGAGTCCTTGTTGAATGCATACTAAAGGCTCTTGTGATCGGTGAAAACATCATAGTAAGCCCCGTATAGGTAATGTCTCCATATTTTCAATGCAAGCACTACCGTTGCCAACTCAAAGTCATGAGGTTGATATATTTTTTCTCATGAACCTTGAGTTGTCTAGGCACATAGGCTATCACTTCCCAGCTACATCAAACACAGCCGAGTTCAACTCTTGGAAGGAATCACAATAGGCTTCCACAAATCCTTAGATCATGCAGGTAAGTCAATATGGGAGAAGTAGTGAGTCGAGTTAAGTAGTGAGTCAAGTTTTTAACTCAGGAAACTATTCGCATGCATCGAACAGCACGGAACTTCACCTTTTAAGTCGGCCCTAGTCGATTAGGTGCTATAGAACAAAAGCCCTCTATAAAGCATGTCGGTAATAGTGGCCAAACCCAAGAAGCTTCTAATTTTGGTTGGGAGGTTGATCAAGGCTAGTCATTCACTGCTTCTATCTTTTGATTAACTTGAATGCACTTCACGAGACCCGCGTATTGAAGAATCTGGACCTCAGACTAGAATTCACACTTGATGAACTTGGCGAAGAGGCTGGCGGTCTCTAAGTGTCGAAGAACTATCCTTAGGTGGTTGCTTGCCTCTTCCTCATTTAAGGAGTATGCGGAATGTCTTCCATGAATACAATGTGAACACATCTAAATACCACTTGAAGACTCTGCTCATCGAGTCCATAAAGTACAGGGGGCATTTGTTAGTCAGAAGGACATAACCATGAACTTCGAAGTGATATGCCGAGTCTGAGGATTGTTTTCGGTATGTCACACACTGCGACTCTTAGCTAATGATACCACAGAAGCGTGAGAACTATTTTGGAGAAACGGTGGCTCCTGATTAGTCAAATAGGTCATCAAATTTGAGTAGGGGATACATGTTCTTGATTGTGACCTTGTTCAAATGACGGTAATCGATGCACGTTACGAGGAAGCTAGTCTTTCTTTCGCATGAATAACCTTTGGAGCACCCCGGGAAGAGATGTTGGAGTGCGATAAAGCCCTTATCCGGAAGATCTTTTATTTGCTCCTTCAACTCCTTAGCTCAGTAGAAGCCATTCTATAAGGAGGGATGGAGATAGGTGAGTATGCAGGTAAGATCTGTACGCGAGTGATTTCTAGTTCGGGAGGACTCAGGAAGATCTTCATGGAACACATCTGAAAACTCTCTGACAATAGGGACTTACTTGATAGTTAGGGTCTTGGAATCGGAATGCTTGACCCAAACTAGATGATAAATACATACCTTAAAAATAAGCTTATTGTCAGCAAGGTAGGAAATAAACCTACTGCCGATTGTTGAACTCTTGCTTTCGACATTCTAGAGTAGTTCATTAGGAGCGAAACTTGTGACCCTAGTTACTTGAGTCAACTAAGGCATAGCAGTGTGTAATCCATGCCAAGAATGAGGTCGTGGGCCATGTATAATATACGAGTCGGCTAGAATGACTTTGTGCGGACTAAGATCGGACGGTTTCTATACACCGTTGGCTCTATCGACTCGCCAAGCCCAGGGTGGAGGGGCGAGTAAGGTTCGATAGTACTTCTTGGTGATATCGAGCCCAGAGGCGCCATGTAGAGTCAAAAATGATAGTGTGGCCCACCGGATCAAAGCGGGCATATACGTCAGGTGGAGCGTAACATACCGTGACTAGATCTGGTGAGTTCTCCTCACCTAACGAGATGATAATGCATAAAAATGGTTTTGGTGTTGATCGCCCTCCTTACCTGATGTGGTAACTTTGTTGATACGGTCGGCCAACTAGATTTCTTTGAAGTGGTGGATTTTGATCTCCCTCATCCTGGCTGACGGGTATTTCTTAATGTAGATGCAGTACATCCTGACCAAAGCTTGACCCTCTGCGACCACAAAGACACCCTCGGGTGGTTCTTGCCGCAGGGGAAAGCTAGATATTTGTTCCACCGCATTGTAGCTCTGGAGGTCTTAGAGCTAGATGTTCCACACCCCTCCCAGTCCTAGCGGGACGAAAGGTAGGGTGCTAGGTGTTGGGTGTTGGAGCCCTCTCTGGCTCTGCTATGGGTTATTTGCCTACCTGACCTCTGATGGCCATGATCAGCGCGAGTCCTTGCCCTCTTATTCTTTCTCTCCATGTCCCTCAGTTTTTGTCCTCAATCTACTAGGCATAAACAACCAAATTGGAGAGGTCGATATCCTTGATCAACATCAACATTTCCGCACTCTTTGAGAACTAGGTTTGACACCCCATTCACGGGCCCCACATGCGATCCCTTGGCTCGGCCACCATCTACGGAAGCGTATTTGGACAACCTAGTAAACTCCTAGAGCATGCTCTTCCACTGTTCTATTTCCTATCTCAGGGTTCATGAACTCCAGCTACCTTTGCCTCCATGAGCTCTCTAGGGAAAAAATTGTCTAGGCGGTGTTGAACTCCTCCCCCTCCACCGGTCCTACTCCCGTTAGTCGCCCCTCCTTCCACTATTCATACGGACTGGAAGGCTGCCTTTTAGGTGGTAGCGGCCGAGTCAACACTCTCGGAGGAGCTGACACCCATTATCACGGGTAATCTTGCGTCTCATCTACAAACTCTTATGCGTTCTCCTACATGGATCCACACAGAATGATGGAGGGTTCATTCGGTGAAGTTCCGCACCCTAGAAGATACTACGAACCTTTTATTTATTAATTGGAACCACCTGTTAGTTCCACCTAGTTAGTCACCAGTTTGAGCGAGCAATTGAATGATTTCCTTGAATTTTGCGGTTGATACCGACTCTCGTCTGTGGGGCTTCGAGGCTAAGTGGAGTAGTCTACTAGGTATTTGAGTCCCTTCTTCCATTGCCGCATTGTGGGCATAGTTCGAAGCTTGAAGCGGAGAATGATCGGGAGAATGATTTGAATTCCAAAGCACGATAAAGGAGTATGAAATAAAGGGAAGTTTCTTAATGACATCACTTGAACTCCCCATCATAAGTGTGGCGCGCTTCACACCCATGATGAGGATTCTACTCGTGCGGCTTCATACATCCAAGGATACTGCAGGCCTAGTGCTCACGTGCCAAGTTTATCACGCCTCGAGTTTTACACCTACTAGGTGAACATGGTCCTTGAAGCCACAAGTGACCCCAATTCAGCCACACTTGTCCTATCATACTGTGGCGTTATGGGTAACATAAAAATACATGCGGTAGAAATTTTAAGAAAAAATAATAATACTTGGACAAGGTTACATATTTAATAAAATCAATTTGATATGAAACAGCACAAATGCAGCCACTAGGTCGGAGAGCAAGGACTTGACTAACTCCAAATCTAAATTGAAAAAATGAAAGCATAACTAAAGTAAATAAGCTCGAGTCCTCGAAGGATGAGGACTCACTTAGGCCCAGATAGGCGAGTTCTTCGATAAGCTTGATCGGCTAACGAGTGGGAGCGCGGTGCTGCAGCTGTATCATGAGACGTCTGACATAAAAGTATGCATCGGTACTTTGAATATGTTGAGTGGTGAGAGAACTTAATACAATAAAATAAATAACAAAGAAATGTTAGGCTGAAAGACATGCAATGACCAGCTAAAGTTATTGGCGGAATAAGCTGAAATGCGAGGTGGTCTTGATGACCTTTCAGATGGTCAAAACATGTTCTAAGTCTAGTTACTGATTTGGCCAAGGCCAGGATTGAGACTAGGCCTGGCGGCTAGTGGGAGAGTGCATGGCGACATGTAACCATGTGAGCTAGACATGGAGTGTGATGTATACCCTACCGGTAGGACCCAATATACACTTGCGAGGTATAAAGACATAGATTGAGTGATCACAAGATGCAGGGCCAAGAAGGCCCATGAATGCGAATCTACGGCGGCAGCATAGTTACGGGAACACAGGTGCGGCGAGCCTCGGTCCACTCACGTACAAAGTCCTACTCCCACCAGAGATCTAAACTAAATACCAGAGTTGATAACTCAAAGTAGGGCCCAATTCTAGTCAGGGATACATATACGAAAGTACCACGAGAGTCTTAACGACTTGATTACGGCCCAGGTTCCTAGACTAGTCGGAGTTGCTTATCTAGAAGCCGTAGCTGTCTCAAAACAGGCGATGCTCCCGAGATTGGGGTCTGAGGCTAGTCGAGCTATATGTCTAAAAGTATCATGACCTCTTAGTGGACAACTAAACTGAATTCTAAATATGATTACGATAATTTGGGAGGTGATGCGACACCTTAGGTGTTTCTATAGTCAAGCGATCGAGTGACATTTACGGGCGACGCTGCGAAATTTCATATTTTGACTAAGGCTAGACAATCATGTATCGACTAGGAATTTAGCATGTAAAATTGTAAAATTCCTTCACTGGTATAATCAAGAAAATTCCAAGATTTATCATTTCAACATGAATTTCTAGTCTATTCTACCCTCAAGTACAAGAAATTTGAAGTCAATGCGTGGAGATAAACATCAATGCCACCATTAGTTGGTGGGAAAATACCATAATTAATATATATGATGATTTCACATGGATTAATAAAGACATTATCAGAATTCTCAACATCAATCTATGGGGCTAGAATTCACTTTTTTGGAAATAATATCAATTTACTCGTGAGCGATGGAAATCATGTCCTAAAAAATCATAAATCTCATGTTATATGAATTCCAAGAAAGTTAACATTTAATCCCTTAAAGTTTGAAACTCGGGTCTAGGATTGAGAGAGAAATTAGAGAAGGGTTTGGAGAGGACACAAGGGAAGCATTATCCCTTGTTGAATTCCCATGCACGGTGAAGAAACCAGAAGAATTTCATGCTCAGGACTGAGGAGAAAAGTGCGCCTAGTTCTTTCTGAGAAATGCTCTGAGAAAAACTTTCTAAGATTAGCTTTTAAGATTTTAGTGGGGAACGGGGAAAGAAACTGATTTACTCCACAAATAAGTCTAAATTATGACTAAAACAATGTAGTTTCAAGTTTAGGAAGGTAGGAAGTGAGGCCCTTAGAAATTCGGAAAGCGGCACATAGTCCCCCATGGAGGACCACTGACTCGTCTTGAGAGACCACAACTCCGTGGTCATGAGTGGTGGGTCCACTACCCGAAACCCCCTATTTGTCACCGGGAGAGGACACCATGACTCGTGGACCCACATGACTCATGGTGACGATCATGAAGTTCCTTGCAAAGTTCTCCTAGTCTTCACATTACTGCGGCCACGGAGTCACCTCACGACTACGTGGGTGGACCACAACTCGTGGTCACCTAAATACCAAAATTGTGAAATAAACCCCGGAGTATCACCATGAGTCACCTAACAGCTCATGGTCACTCCACCACGAATCCTGGAAACTGACTCATTCTTTGACTGAGTAGATTTCCCAATTTTTCTGATTTGTAAGTCTAGGGTCTAGTCCTTAAGTTTGAGGCATTAGATGGGACAAGGAGGAAATTTCTCCACTGTGCCCTCTAGATCCACTCATGACTATGCGGATATTACCTACTACTGAAGGAGGTTGGCAACTATACTATGGCTCCATATTGGCCATCTCTTTCTCTATATGCTCAAGAGCTCACGGGCCTAGAAGTACTAGCCCCACCATTCCCATCACGAAACGGTCTTCCTCTTCTTCCTACCCTCCTCTTTGCACCCTTCACCCTCGGGGAATGAAAAGGCCCGTCACACGCCACAATGATGTCCCTAGCCTCGAGTGCTGCTGGCCTTCTTGTAGAGAAGGGTAATGAGAAGGGAAAGGTAGGCCCAGAGTGATGGTCTTGGATGAAAATTACAACCACTCCTCCGCTATACGTGCCCATACACTAACCAACACCTGCTTTAGGGATAGGCCACCACTAAAATTTAGCAGTGAGTCACATCGGTGGCGTTGGTGATATGCGGATCCTGCAGGACACTAAATTTAAATACCTCGGGCCTCAACGGTAAGTAGGTACCATGAATCACGTCCAGGCGACACTCTAATGGGATGAAGCCCTATGCTCCTCCACCACAAAGGTATCCACCAACCACTTCTTATTGTGATGAGTATCCTAGCCTTCGGCTCGGCCTTTAAATGGTTAGCTAGACCCAATGCCTCATTGATGGGTAACCAATTAATGTGCCTCTCTCTAACATAGGTATTTGGGTTTAGGTCCGGTTCACATTAGGGAGGTTGGCATAGAATTCCCTTACCCAAGCCTCATTTGCCTTGACCAGAGGACCCACCCCATCTCACGAAGATGGGTATGAGTCTCTAGCGCCTTCTCACCCCACGTCTGTATAATAAACCCCTTTAGTGTATCGGACCCTTTGTGCATGCTATATATTTGGGCAAGCCTTCAGTCGGTCACAAAACGAATGTAGTCGGAGGTGTGGCTATTGTCACTGCTAGACATAGTGATAAAAAGAACACATGAAAATGAATGCATTAGAAGAGTGATCAAACGAGTGAGATAGAATCGACATTAGAAATAGGAAGCAGGGGACATAACACCCTAAAATTGTGACTACATGAAAACAAATTCTTCTTCTTGTGGAGTGCACTGCCCTAAGTCATGTCCACTACGGCGAGTGGACCACTATGACGAGTCCACTACGGTGGAAGTCTTCGTGGTCTAGATGACTACACGCAAGTGCATGTGGTCGAACAAGTAGTAAAATGGCTCAAGTAAGCCAAGTATCGATCCCATGGGAATTTGGACCAGAGTAACAATCCAGATCAAGTGTCAATGAACTTTAACTCTATAAATGCGGATAACGAGTGTAAAGAAGATTTTGGGATTTTGTTTCCTAATTTATACTAAATCTAAACTTGAATAATAATTTCAGTACGAACTATAGTTATAAGCATCTTTGAGGCTAAAGCAGGTATGCTAGGGAAGTAATTTATCGATACAATTTGGTTAATCTTTCCATCGGTTGCTAGTCAAGAATTATTGCCTATGGATTAGTATTTAACCCAACTTAAGAATCATAGACCTTCCACCTACATTTCTACTATTAAAAAGAAATTCATGTTCTAGCCATACAAAAATCGATTCCGTAATTGACTAATATGACTTTCGGGTATATTTATATCCACGAAGAGTAAAATCAATTCTCAATTTTCCAAACTAAGAAAAGATCATATCCTATCAATTCACAACTTTCCAATTTCTTGCTCTTTCGAGTGAAACCGGACTTTTTAGATGTACATTAACATTGGCCAAATATTAATGCGGTAAGAACAAGAATTAATAGAACAACCATGGAAGAAAAGATGAAAAAACCAAAATGATCAATAATTACATTTCCACTACAAATGTTCTTAACCTCAGCAAGAAATGAATTTAGCCACTCATTTGTGGATTAAACATGATCAAATGAGTGTAAATCATACAAACAATTGAAATAAAGGAAAAGGGATAGAAAACCCTAGGATTTTCATCCCTCGAAAGCGCTGTAACCCACATTCTTGCTCAACCAGAGTCGAAATATAAGGTAAAATGAACCTAAGTGTGCTATTTATACTAGTGAGATTTTTCCGGGAATAGAAAGCAACGTGTCCGCGGGAGTGCATCGCGAACCGCGCCTCAAGTGACCGCGGCACCATCTTGGACCCTTCACGGAATCCGGCCCTCGGTATTTATGCCCAATGTGCCATGTACAGCGCGGGGCTTAGCCAGCATGCCACGGCTCCAACGCACACCTTCAGTTTGGGATTCCATGTTCCGAGGTAATTAGGTCCAACGTGCCAGGAGGCAACGGACCTCCTCTGGAATTTGGCTAACTTTAATCATCCGGGCGGGAATTCCTCCGCGATAGCGGCGGCCACGGCTCCATCGCGGAGCCCCTTTATTTCTTGCATCTCCTTAGCCTTTTCCTTTGCTCGCTTCCGAGTTCATTCGATTTCTCCCTACATGCATCTTAGCTTCATAAAATTACCATTTTCACCACATAAAACAACGCTAATCATGTTGAATTTAGTATAAGATTCATTTAACTATAATTATGAGAATGCACAAATAACGATAGATAAAAAGTCGAAATGAAGCATTTGGTATCACTTGGGCATATAATTCTGCCCAAGATCACTTACCCCACACTTAAAACCTTGTTCGTCCTCAGACAATAATCTCACCATCTCATGCAATTGAAACCCACGCATAACTACTTTGTCTCGACATTTCAAGCTATGGTTATACCGACTGTTAATGAGCAAATCATCAAGAAAACATGCATAGTCTCACATCAATACAATGACATTCAACACATCAAGACCTCTGGACTCAAGAATCGACTCTCGATATGTTAAACTCATTACAGATCATTTGATCAAGATGCTCAGGCCACGAGAATTAACTCTCGTCAAGCATGTGCCCTCACAACACAAGAGAAATTTCCCCTTTTCAATTATATGAACTCAAAAACATTACATGCAGGGGCATATAAAAACGATTTCGCTCTCTCTCCCAAAGAATTCACATGCATCATGTCATGAACCTTAGGCTTGCCTCTAGTGTATTCTCCACTAATATAAGGACGCGTGATGTAAGATCACGTAGGGCAACGGGTTGTAATGTAACTAAGTAACTAGTAAATACTAAGACTAACCAATAACTGACAGTATAGCATCCTTAAGCGGCACCAATACATCCCATCAACATTATGGGCATTTTTCTTCCTTCATCCTCCCATTTTGAAGTCTTTTTTTTTGTCCCCATTTCTTAAAGCACTCAGACAATAACAAAGATTAGTTATACATCTTTATTTAATTTACAGCAAGTGCAGCTTTAGACCTTTTCTTTACTTTCCACCCTTGACTTTTCTTTCTTTTTACTATTTTCCTCCTTGACTCTTGTGGGAAAATTATTTTTCTTTAGCGCTTAAGGTTTTGGATCAAATTCACGGATAATGAAAGAAGGGGTTAAGCTTTCCGTTTGTATAACACCGACGAAAGAAAAATAGGCTAAAGGCTCAATGGGCTAACTAGGATGTACATTCAAGGTGGGTATGATAATGAAAAAAACTTTCGGTTAAATCAAAGAAATGCCTACCATCCTTTCCTACACTACACTTCCTTCATTTTAGTTTCGCACACACACAAGGCAAGTTCATCACAATAGCATGGAATAATCGGAAACCTCACCACACACTCATTGCACGCATGCTCAACTCAAGACATATTCACGAGACTCTTCAATCGGCTAATTACAAAATTCCAAACATTAAGCCTCAATCACACAGAACCGAACTCTATGGCCTAGGTATCTCAACATATTTACAAAGTTGCATGCTTTCATATGATCACCTTTGCATTCTAAATATCATGTACAACTACGCAACAAAATTTAGCACCATAAAGTAGCGACCGTTATGGATACAAACAAATAAAGAAAAATAAACGAAGGAAAAAATTACTCCTATTGACTATATTTCCTTAAGATGGATCATCATCCATCCATCATAGGGAGCGATCACTATTCGACTTCGGTTCAATGGGGACTCTTCTGGTAAAAGCACCGAAAACAAGCGCCGAGAAACCCAATCAAAAAATAATTTAACGAAAAATTTAAAAATATCGATAATTTCGATAAAAACCAAAAATATTTACACAGCCAGCTAACAACAACTCCACACAACACACAAAAGCTTCACATTAGTTACAACACCGATTTACAATACAAAGCGTAAACACAAAATCGAGGTAACAAGAATTTTTCAGGCACAACAACAAAACAACTTGCACCTAACTTCTCCTCCAAACTTAAACCCGAACACTGTCCCTAGTGTTTACAAAATTCAACATAGCACAAAAAGTAAGTGGTAGGAAACTCCACGATCAGGTCGAGTATTCAATTTCTTTATCGGGTGTCGTTGCCTCATCCCCATATCACGAGTCGCCCCCGCCGTCTTCATCAGGCTCAATGTTTGAGTCCTCACGACGTGTCTCCTCATCGGTGGGGACATCGTCGTCTCCTGAGGCTCCACAAAAGTTGGCCCCACTCGTAGAGCTGCATTACCTCACCGAAGGGGTAGTCTAAATGGGCGCCACAGCTCATCTTACATTCTTGGCCTCCAGCCTATGCGTAGCTGTTGACATCTACATCCCATTTATACGGGCCATATCTTGATCATCCAGGCATATCGCTTGGCTAGTGTGAGAACTGGCCCATGAGTGGTGTTGGGTGCCTTGGTCTTTGTGATGTCCATGGCACGCCTATCCGTCTGCGGGATGTAGTCACAGGGGCCTCTCTTCCTCGATATCCGAGGCCGCGGGGGCGTGGTGACAAGCCATCAGAGCTCGTACACATGCCCTTGATGCAACGAGCTCTCTTCATGGCGAGATGATCACCGCCCCAATACTAATCTCTGACCCCTTTCATCGGGGCATATACCAAGCACACGATCCTGGGTGACATGCATCATGTGCCACAGGATCAGGCAAGAAACACATAATTTTGGCAGAGGATCTGGCTTCTTTTTGTTCATTTATAGGGGCGTTATCGATGGTAGCCCCTCTCCTTATACTTGCTCCAACGTCTTTGTAGGCAGGCTCCACAAAGTGCGTACGATATCCATATGGTGGAGTGATGTTAAATTTGCTTAGGAGTACATGGGCGTACGTGTGTCCCTTTTTCCCCAAAATATATGGCATTAAGGTGATGCGGCTCAAAAGAAAGTGACAATTGCCCCCTTATCTTGGCTTGGTGTAGTGTAAGAATGTCGGGTTCCGATTGGCGTAGAACTCCCGAATCAAATGGAGGTGCACTCCTTGGGCTCTTCAAAGATGAAGTTGAGCCCATGCGTCAATCATTGTACGTGCAGGGAATTCACATGCCGGTGGCTCCCTTGCAATGTGCTCCTCGGGGAAGTATTTGTTCTCCTTATGCTTTGTACCACTTCTTCCCTTAAACCCGAGTCACCCGCCAGATTCCGTAGTAATAGGCGTTGGCGCGCGGAACCCTTTGGTCTTCTTGGGGCTGTACTCCCAGTCGAATACTTTTCCTCCAGGTGCCCGATGTAGATGCACGCCCTTTCCTTTGTCTTGCTGCTCGCCATTGTTCTGTCAAATCAAGAAGGCGGTCCCATGTTAGTCAAATCAAAATTAGCTCAGGCTAAGGTTGGGTTAGCTAGGCCACCCCACACTTAGTCTTTAGCCACAATTACAACATTACGGCAAGACAATCCTCTTTTTCAAATTTACATAAAAAAAACAACAACAATGCCTCGTGCATTCGGACAATTCGATAGTATAAATTCTATGTACTACTCAGGACTTAAATGCAATTAATCACAATATCACCATCGATACCATTTCATCACATAGCACTTATGAAACTTCTCTCAACAAAACCTATGCAATTCACAATTTCTATGCAATTCAACAATTTCATTCTCCCGAAAATCCATCGTTTCTTTAGCATATTCATTAAGCATAACACAATACCTCACCCAACATGCACAACCTAAAAAAATTTCACATTTCAAACTCAGATTCTTCTGCATATTCAAATTCTAACCCTAGCTAGCAAGTTCGCAAAAATTCAACCCAACATGTATTTATCGAGTTCCTTATAATCACGACAATACTACGAACATCAATCAACAATAACTTAATTGAATTTAAACTCAATTTACACTTAGGGCAGGTTTACTCACCTCACATGGCAAAATCGAAAAATTTGGCAAAAATTGAGGTTGAGTTGAGAACATACCTTTAATCTGATGATATCGAAGAAAAGTTGAAGGAATTTAGCTCCTAGGTCAGGTGTCACGTTGAGGAAAGAGGGATTTTAGGGTGTTTGTGGCGGAGGGGAGAAGGAATGGGGGAAAAAATGAGGAAATAGGGGTTAAAAGTGGGATTTTTCGCGTGGAGTCACCGTAACGGTGTGACCAAGGCGTAAATAATAGCCCTCAGCGTGTCAAAGGAGGTACTTGAGCACCTCACCAAGCCACGGAGCCATCATGTGAGTGTTAGATTTTAAGAGAATTCCCGAGAATTGCACCTCAGCGTGTCACGAAGGGTAACGGAGGCCCTCCTCCGTGACACATGAGAGGTATCCTTAGGCTCAGTGTTTTGTCACTTTTTATTTTTTATCTCACCTCGGTTACATAGCCTGCGTTCCTTTGCATTTTTGTCCTCCATTCAACCTGAAATTTATCTCACAACAAGAAATTGGTTTATAATTAAGTTACAAACACAAACAAATATTTTTGTTCTATTTACATTTTTATATTTTTATTTTTTATTTTCTTTTTGCTAACTAACTACTTCTGCTTATCAATGCAGCTTTCACGGGTTGCCTCCAGTGCAGCGCCTGTTTTACCGTCGCGGCTCGATGTCATTCAAGCTCACTCATCCCCTAGGGTGACGACGTTTTCTCACGGGCTCCGCTCCTCACCTATCATGCACCGATGCCCATCAAGCTACTTGGCCAGTGGCATCTCGATATGCTTTGTATCGATTTAGGAGGGTCCTTCACCATTAGTTTCCCCAATGGCTCTAGTGAATCCAACACCTCCACAGCAATATCTGCTCAGTAAACGTTGATCAGAGAGTTACTCGTACACGGCCACAGCTTTGTGGCCTTGTGTACATCAAATACCTCCACCTTGTAGTGCACATGGTTGGCTGCCTCTGCGTCTACATCAATTAGCGCTCTACCGGTCGCCAAGAAAGAGGGCGTCCCAAAAAATAAATGGGACTTCCGCATCACGGCTCCGTCCAACCTGACGAAGTCGGGAAGATAAGAGACTCCCACTTGCACCAGCCGTCCTCCACAATGCCCTCTGATGCAACTGAGCCGTCCCAGCTAGTTACTGCAAGAATCCTTGTCGTTGGTCTAGGACTGCCCCTAGCCCCAACTAGCCGGAATACCGATCCAGGCATCAATTAATGCGCTCCCAATCACGCAATCACGCGAGCTGGACCTGCACTTGCGTTGTATTACGAGATTGTAAAGCTCACGGGGTCCTTGAGCTTTGTGGGCAGCCTATTTGTATCAGGGAAGTGCACTCCTCGAAGTAAGACCCACCATCGCGTACTCGATCCAACTTTGCTTTTTGTTCGCCATGATGTCCTTGATGTACTTTGCGTACTTGGCCTCCTGCAAAAACATCAACAAGTAAAATTAATGTATACTGTTTAAGCACCTCGTAGAACTTTTTGTTCTGCTTCCTCCTTGTGTTTCTTTAATCTATTGAGGCAGGGGGTGGTGGTCTTTTACGGTTCGACTTCCTTGTTCTTCCCCCTCTCATCCTTGTGCTCCCTCTTCTCCTTGCTCCCATTGCGAGGTGGTCTTTTGTTGGCTCCACCTCCTTAAGTTGTAAACCACTCTTTGTGGTACCTCATTCCACTTCTTGAGGTTGAGATGCGGTGTCACTCGGAAGTCCTCCTCTCGGCACAGTGTTTTGGGCTCCGGCTAGTTTCCCAAACTAATACTCCGATTGCCTTAGTAGGTAGCGATTATTCTTTACATCGGCTACCAATTTCACATAGTCGACTGCAATTGATCTTGGTTAGCTATCATTGTCTTGAACATTTCCTCAATCTTTGGGTGATGGTGGTGGAGGGAGGTGCATTGTTGCTTGTCTTGTGACTAATAGTTCTGTTTCCCTCCTTGATTTCTCTGCAGCCCCCCGACTCGAACTACGCCCTTGATTGTTGTTACTAACCCAAGAGAAATTTGGGTGACTCCTCCAGTGGAGTTGTAGTTGTTGCCATCTTTGGTTGGTGATTATTTCTCTATACATTACCAACAAAGTTCAAGCGAATCGGGATTCGCTCCACAACACTGGTGAGTATTTCGTGCTGATGAGCCGCAAAGTGTGCGGTTGTATAAGTAATATAGTGGCCTTTTAAGAATGGAATGTCGAACCCACGGGGGCCAGACTACGAGGTAAAACTTTCCGAGTGTTAATTTGCTATAACTCTAATAATGAAGACAACGAGTGTAAAGAAAAGTTTTTATATTTTGGAAACTTTTTATACTAAAGTAGAATAATTATACAAGTGATCCGAACTATGAATGTGGGCATCTTTAGGGGCTAAAGCAGACATGTAAAGAAATTAATTAAAATATACATGGTTTATCTTTTTCCCGGTTGCTAGTCGAACTTATGCCTATGGATTAAAACTCTAGTATTTCTTAACTTAAGAATCATGAACCTTCCCACACACCATTTTACGTGATAAGAAGAAATTCATGTTCTAGCCATACAAAACCGATTCCACACTTGACTAATACGACTTTCGGTATATTTCTATCACGAAGGTAAATCAATTCTCAATTTTCCCAAACTAAGAAAAGATCATATCCTATTAATTCACAACTTTCGAGTTTCTTGCCCTCTCGGGTGAAATCGGACTTTTTGGATTTACATTAACATTGTGGATATCAATGTAGTAAGAACAAGAATTAAATAGAACAACCATAGAAGAAAAGATGAAACAGCTTGAGGATAATCAGCAATTACATTTCAATACAATAGTTTCTAACCTCGGCAAGAAGGGAATTAGCCACTAATTTGTGGATTGAACATCGTTAAATGAATGTAAATCATGCAAACAATTGAAAGAAGAAGAGGATAGAAAGCCTAAAATTTTCGTCCTCTCATTTTTGTAACCACGTTCTTGCTCCACTAAGTCGAGAATAATTAAAAATAGACCTAAGTGTTCTATTTATACAAGGATAATTTTTCAGAATAACAAGAAACAGCATTAATCGCAGTGCATCGCGAGCCTTGCCTCCGTGACCGCGGTGCAGCGCGAGCTTTACGGTTGCCGCCAGGTACATGCTCCCAACGTGGCACGGCATGCAACGCACGGGCACCCCAGGCGTCACTACCTGTGATGCAAATGCGGACCTTCACTTTGGAATGTCAAGATGCAGGGAAATTAATTCCAACGTGCCACAGCTCGATCATGGACCTTCTCTGGAATTTCTTGAATTTATATCTCCCGGACGGGGGAATGCATAGTGATGGCGGCGTGTCACGGCTCCATCAGCGAACCCTTAAATTCCTTGCTTCTCCACACCCAGCTTCCTTGCTCGTTCCGGTGCTTCTCAAAACTTCCTCCCAACAAGCATCCCATGCTCCATAAAAAAGTATGTTTTCTGCCAAACAACGCTAATCATGTTGGTTAGTATAAAATTCACACTTCCTACAATTTACATGAGAATGTACACACATTGGATAAACACACGGCCAAGCGATGCATTTGTTATCAATTGGGCATATAAATATGCCCCGGATCCACCTAGCCCACACTTAAGATCTTGTTCGTCCTCGGAACAATACTCCCTACACCTCCTTAATTGATATCCCATCATGGCTACTTTAGGCTCGACAATCCGAGCTACGGTTATCTAGATTATTTCATAACAAATCATCAAGAAAACATGCATGAAATATCATCATTACAATGACACTTAACAAATCAAGACCCCCTAGACTCAGAATCGACTCCAGAATCGACTCTCGATGTTGGCAAACTCATGCAATGGTAAACCAATATATCCGACATGAATTTCATTCTTTCGTCAAGCATGCGCCCTCGCATCACAAGAATTTCCCCTCTTTTAGATCACGCAGACTCTAAATCATTTCATGCGAGGGGGCATACACACAATTTCACTCTCTCTCCCAAAAGAATTCACATACATCGTGTCATGACCCATAGGCTTGCCTCTAGTGTATTACTCCACTAATATAAGTACGCGTGATGTAAGATCACGTAGGACAACGGGTTATAATGTCGGCTATGGAACTAGTATATCTTGGGCTAACCAATAATAGCAACTAGCATCCTTAAGCGCTTTTTCAATACATCCCATCACATTCTGGACATAATTTCTTCCTTCCTCCTCCCTTTCTTGAAGTCTTTCTTTATTTTTTGTCGCCCACTTCTTTAACACACCACACTAACAAAAAGATAAGTTTTACAACTTTATTTCCTTTAAATCACGGCAAGTACACCTTTGACTCTTTTCTTTCTTTTCATCACTTTTCTTTTTCCTCTCTTTCTTTTCTTTTCATCATTTCACTCCTTTACTGCCAGCCTCAGAAAATTATATATTTTCTTGAGCGCTTAAGAGCTTCGGATTAGGTTTGCGGACAATGAAAGAAGGAGTTAAACTTAGTTCACACCCTTTTCGACAAAAAGAAAAGTATAGGCTAAAGGCTCGATGGGACAACTAGGATTTAATCTTCAAGGTGGATATGAAAAGGATAACAAGAAAAACTTTGGTTAAACAAAAGAAACGCCTACATCCTTTTTCCCTAGCACCACACTTCCTTCATTTACCGTTTCGTACACACAACAGGCAAGTTCTAGACACTTCACAATAGCATGGAATAACCAAACCTCACTATACACTCGATGCATGCTCAACTCAAGACATCTTCACGGACTCTTTAATCGGCTAATTACAAGAATTCAAAATTAAGCCTCCATCTGCAGAATCGATTTCTTGGCTAAGTGTCTCACATATGTACAAAAATTTGCATGCTTTCCTAACGAATCATCTTTGCGGTATAAATATTATGTACAACACGCAACCAAGATTTATTAGCCATAGAGTAGCAACATGCATGGGGATACAACCAACACACCAAAAATTTAAAATAACTACTCCCTGCTCATTTGCATTTCCCTTAAGGCAGTCGTCATCCATTCATCATAGAGCAGTCACTATTTACGACTTCGGTTCAATGGGACTCTTCTGGCAAAAAAAAAGAAAACAAACTCAAGAAACCCAAAAGTAAAAATAGTTAACAAATTTTTTTTAAAATATCGATAATTTCGACAAAACTATTTACACAGCATTATGACATTCACGCACACACGGCTTCACAAACAGAAATATTTACAATACGGAGAACATACACATAAAAACAAGGTCACAATTTTCAAACACCGCAAGAGAACATGCGATTATATACAAAACAAGACAAAACTCGACCACCACCCCAATTCTCCCCACCCCACACTTAAAAATCGAACACGTACGGTGTTCATGCAATCACACACGAAGGTGGGTGGTGAAACTCCTGATCAATCCAAAGTACTCCACTTCTTCATCAGTCTTGCCAGCCTCGTCCCCCATGTCCGAATCTCCCCGTCGTCCTTCTCAGGCTCAACATGGAATCCTGGCAGCGTGTCTCCTCACTCGATTAGGGACATCATCATCCCGCGAGGCTCCACAAAAGGCTGGCCCACACGACATAGTGCCACGGCATTTTTAAGCCAAAGGGGTAGTCTAAGTCGAGCTGCCCACGGCTCATCCTCCGTTGCGGTCTCCCGCCTATGCGTAGGCCCAGACATGTTGCATCCGAACATGCGGGCCATATCTGGTCATCCAGAGGCATATGCCTTTCATTAATGTGGCAGAGTGAGTGGTGTCGGTGCCTTAGTCTTCGTGACATCTATGGCACGCCGCTCCATCTCTGCGGGATGTAATCTAGGGCCTCTTCCTCTACCTCCGGGCCCCTCGGGAACGTAGTCGGCCAGCCGCCAAACCCCGTACACATGCCCTTGATGCAAAAGCGGGCTCTGTTCATGGCGGATATGATCACCGCCCCCTACATTTATCTCCAGCCCTTTCCTCGGGCATACACCGGTATACACGATCGGTCACATCCGTCATGTGCAACCCAGGAATCAAACGGAGCAAACAATTTTTAGCGAGATCTGGCTACTGCATTCATGTTGTGAGTAGGGCAATGTCGTGTTGTTCTCCCGCCGGGTTTCTCAGTGCCGTTGGCGGGCTCCACATAGTAAATCGATATCCGCATAGGTGAGTGATATTCATCGGGTACGTGGGCATGGTGTTACTGTGCCCTAGTATAGCATTGAGGTGGTGAGGCTCAGTGTGACGATCGGCCCCTTATCTTGATGGTGTAACTACGGAGCGTCGGGTTCCAATTGGCATATAATTCCCGAATCAAGTGCGAGATTGCACTCCTTGGGCTCGTCAAAAATGAAGCACGGCCGCCGGTGTCAATAGGTGTACCATGCGGGGGAACTCCTGTGGGTCCCTTGCAATATGCTCCTCGAGGGAAGTATTTGTTCTCCTTGTTAGCCGTGTCACCACTTCTTCCCTTCCTCGATCCCTTATCTTGGTTCCATATTGTGCCCGGCGTGGAACGGCCCCAGTATCTTGGGGCCCCACTGCTCCGATCTCAGCACTCTTAGGCGCCAGATGTAGATGCGCCCTTGCCCTTCATCTGCCACACTTGCCATTGTTCTGTCAAGAAAACGAGCCGGTCAATGTAGATCAAATTAAAATTAGCTTAGACTAAGGTTGGGTTTGGCTAAACCACCCCACACTTAGTCTTCAGCCTCAAATTCAGTATTCTGGCAAGAACATCTTTATTTTTAATTTACAAAAACAAGAGATAAAAACAACAAAACAACACAAATGCCTCGTGCATTCGGTGGTCGGCAGTATAACGCCCAGAGTTTGTACTACTCGGACCCGCCCATGACTAATTCCACAATATTACCGGCGATCACAATTTCATCTGAGCACTTGCAATGAAAGAAAAAAAAGAAAAAAAAGAGAAACATAAACTATGCAATTATACAAACCTATGCTATCTACCATTTCTTGTATACCACCATTCCACTCCCGAAATCCGTCGGTTTTTCTTTCGCATATTCACAGATAATGTAAACAACTCATTTCACCCAACATATACTTCTACATAACCACAAGAATTCACAATTCGAAAGTTTTCACAATTTCATGTTCAATTCCAAACCCTAAACATAATTTTTCACAAATTCGATCAAGCACGTGTTTTATCGATTCATACCATTACAAGGATATTACGAACATAAATTAACAATACTTTAATGAATTCAAGTTCAATTTCTAGCTAGGCTATGGTTTACTCATACCTCATGCTTCAAATTGAACAAATTCAACTAAAATTGAGATAGAAGTGATGAACGTACCTTTTAATTGACGAACGGAAGAAAACTTGATGAATTTCACTCCTAATGGCGTGACACGTTGAGGGGAGGATTTTGGGAGGTTTGTCGCGATGGTTGTGAGAAAATGAGAAAAAATGAGGGGATTTGGGGTTAAAAAGTGGGATTTTCGCGCGGGTTGCGGTGAGCAGTGTGACCCGGCGCGAGTAGCACTCCAACGTGTCACGGAGGTACAGCGGAGCACCTCCTCCGTGACACGGAATATCATGTGAGCATTACGGAATTTGTAAATTCCAGATTTTGCCTTCAACGTGTCACGGAGGAATGCTTGTGCGAGGCTCAAAGCATTTTGCCACTTTAAAAATTTTTCTTACCTCGTTTTTCTCCTTTGCATTCCTTTGCATTTCTTCCCGATCAACTTTGAAATATATCTTTCAACAAGAAATCGGTTAGAATTCCAAGGTTTGTCGAACACAATTTTTTATATTATATTTACACACCTATGCCTACATATATATATATATTTTCTTTTCTCTCTTTTTTTCCTTTCTTTTTATATGTACAATTATACAAACAACAATTCCCGGGTTTATCCCGTGCGGCGCTTTGGTTTTACCGTCTCGGCTCGGCGTTGTTTTAAGCTCATTCCGCCCTAGGGTGACGGACGCTCTCGCAGACCTGTCCTCCTCCTTTTTATCCAAACCTTACCTTTGTCGGGGTTTCCATTAACTCTCGAGACTCAAAATACCCAGAGCAACCTCGGCTTATCAAGCATTGATGAGAGTTCTGGAAATACACTGACCGGGGGAGCTTGGTGGCCTTGTACACATCAAACACCTCCACCTTTTCATGTGCTCGCATAGTTAGGCAGCCTGCAGCCATCTGTGCGCTTTCATTCGCCAAGAAAGGCCGTCCCAAAATAAATGGGACTTCACCGTCTGGCTCAAAATCCAACACAACAAAATCTACCGGGAAGATTAGGGAGCCGACTTGCACTAACACGTCCTCCACAATACCATCTGGTCTTGCCAAGGAACGATCCATGAGCTGCAAGATCAGCATGAGTAGGTCTAGGACTCCCCAGCCCCAACTTCTTGAATACCGAGGTCGGCATCAAGTTAATGCTCGCTCCAAATCACATAATCCGCGAGCTTCGATACTTTGCCCGATTGTTATTTGAATTGTGAAGCTCGAGGTCTTTGAGCTTCGTAGGCAATCGGTGAATATCCGAAGTGCACTCCTCGTAAGAGCCCTGCCGAAGTGGCATATTGCGGTAAGCGCTTTTGTTGTACGATGTCCTTTATGTACTTTGCGTACTTAGGCCTCTGCCAAAACATCAACAAGAGGTAAGTTAATATGTACTGTTTAAGCACCTCCATGAACTTTTTGAAGTCGCCTCCTCCTTGTGTTTCTTTAATCGTTGAGACGGGGTGGAGGTCTTTCGATTCGGCATCCTTGTTCTTCCCCCTCTCATCATTTGCTCCCTCTCGCTCCTGTTGCTCCCATTGAGTGGTCTTTGCAGTTCCACCTCCTTCAGCACAAACCCTCCATGTAGTCCCTTGCATTTACACAGCAGGGTTGGGGTGCAGTGTCGCTAGGAAGTCCTCCTCTGGGCACAGTGATGCAGGCTCCGACAAGCGCCCAAGCGTACTCAACGCAGTAGCTGGCTGATTATTCTTGACCTCAGGCTGCCAATTTTACATGATCGGCCTGCAATTGAGCAGCTGGCTATCAATGTCTTGAACATCTCCTCATGTATTTGGGTGATGGTGGTGGAGGAGGGCATTGTTGTTTTCATCTTGTGCACGATAGTTGTGGCCCTCCTTGATTCCCTCTGCATACCTGACTCGTGCACTCTGTCCTGATGGTTGTTGCTACCCCAAGAGAAATTCGGGTGATTCCTCCGATTAGAGTTGTAGGCATTCTCCTCTTTTATTGGTGATTGTTCCTTTGTGCACCTACAGGCAAAGTTCAAGTTTGGATTTGCTCCACAACACTCATTTAGTGTTCATTGCTTCGCACACTTCACACCAAATGGCACATAGCGCGCATTCTTGGGGCTTGAGGGGCGGCTCAAACATGTTTGCCGCAGTGGGTGTTTAGTTGATTATTATAAGGCGGTATACGTACGGCGATAGGCTGTAAGCCCATCCACTTCAAGACTCAGTTGCTTTCCTTGCTCCTCCCCTTGAAGAGTCCACATTCCACTCCGGATTTCCCTGCGAAATACGATTAAGCAAGGTATAAAGCTCCTCGTAAGTCTTTTCTAATGCTTGTCCCCAGGCCCAGAATCCGGCCAAGATTTTGTGTGGGGTTCCAAACCTCAATAAAAGTAATGCACCCAGCACATCATTGGTCAGTGGTGATGAGGACAGTCCTGCTGATGATTTGAATCTCTCCCAAGCTTGATATAGATTCTCTCCTTCTCTTTGTTTGAAACTTAGAATTTGACTTCTAAGTCTTGCTTTTTCTAGGAAGGAGATCGGATCAGAACTTCTTTAAGATCATCCCATGTGGTTATAGAAATCGGTGGCTCGGCTTTCAACCACCTTTTCGGCTTCTCCCAAAAGTGAAAATGGGAGCGATGTAAGCGACATAGTCTGTTGGCCTCCATTTGAGGATGTAAGTGTCACTTATCTCCAAAAAGGTTTGAAGATGTTGTTGTGGATCCTCGTGGGGAGACACAGCATGAAGCTGCCCGCTTGTGTAATGCGACAATTGCACCATGTTACATTTAGCTCGAACCTCCCTCACGGCTCGGGTTTGCGAATGCTAGATGTGACATGACTAGCATGTGGGATTGCCATCGCGAACCGGCTCATTGCCATTTCCTCGGGCACCAATACGCATACAAGTAGTGGATTACGTGGTTGCTCCATAATGGTTTATGCGAGCAAATGCAATTTTCTTTCTAGAGAAAAGCTTCTCTTCGTTGGCGATGGAATTGTCTTTAAAACCACAAGGATGGATCCGACAAATATTTGTCTCTTGCTGAAGTATTAGAGCGGAATGTGTTATCACACGAATACGAGGCTAAGACCAAGTTGTCAACAATAAAATACAGAAATAGCAAACTAACACTTTTAAGAAAAATTAAAATTTCACCAATTGCACATCTGATTATGGTACATAAAACTTGATGAGCCCGCAGCAAGTGGCACGGGTTGTACAAGTAATATAGTGGCCCTTTTTAAGAATCGGAATGTCGAACCCACGGGAATTTGGACTACGAGGTAAAACTTTCTCAGTGTTAATTTACTATAACTCTAATAATGAAGACAACGTGTAAAGAAAAGTTTTTATATTTTGGAAACTATTTTTATACTAAAGTAGAATAATTAAACAAGTGAGTCTGAACTATGAATGTAAGCATGCGAGGATAAAATGAACATGTAGAGAAATTAAATATCGATATACATGGTTTATCTTTTCCCCGATTTGCTAGTCGGAACTTATGCCTTCAGATTAAAACTCTCGTATTTAACCCAACTTCAGAATCATGAACCTTCCACCTACATTTCTGTGATAAGAAGAAATTCATGTTCTATGCATACAAAACCGATTCCACACTTGACTAATACGACTTTCGAGATATATTTTTATCTGAAGGTAAATCAATTCTCAATTTTCCCAAACTAAGAAAAGATCATATCTATTAATTCACAACTTTCCAGTTTCTTGCCCTCTCGGGTGAAATCGGACTTTTTGGATTTACATTAACATTGGCCAGATATCAATGTAGTAAGAACAAGAATTAAATAGAACAACCATAGAAGAAAAGATGAAACAACCGGATAATCAACAATTACATTTCAATACAACGGTTCCTAACCTCGGCAAGAAAGAGAATTAGCCACTCATTTGTGGATTGAACATCGTTAAATGAATGTAAATCATGCAAACAATTGAAAAGAAAGAAGAAAGGGATAGAAAACCTAAGAATTTTCGTCATCTCAGCTGCCTGTAACCCGCGTTCTTGCTCCTTTGATGAGCCATGAAATGCGGGTCGTACAAGTAATATAGTGGCTCCTTTTAAAGAACCGAAATATCGAACCCATGAGGAATAGGAATACGAGGTGAAACCTTTTTAGATGTTAATTTACTACAACTTCTGGCAGTGAAGACGATTTGTAAAGAAATTATTATTGTGTTTTGGTAAATATATTTTTTTATACTAAACTAAAGCTATCTATACAATTGAGTCTTAACTATGGATGAGAGCATCTTGAGTCTACAAAGAACATGTGAAGAAACGAACTATCAATATACGTGGTTTATCTTTTCCTCTGGTTGCTAGTCGGAACTACGCATATGGATTAAAACTCTCGTGACCCAAGCAACTTAAGAATCTTAGACCTTCCCACCTACATTTTCGTGATAAGAAGGAATTCAAGTTCTCTATACAAAGCCGATTTCACACATGACTAATACGACTTTCGGAGTATATTTCTATCCAGAAGGTAAATCAATTCCCAATTTTCCCAAACCACGAACAGATCATATCCTATTAATTCACAGCTTTCCAATTTCACTTGCCCTCTGGGTGAAAACTAGGACTTTTTGGATTTACACTAACATTGGCGGAGATATTAATGTAGTAAGAACAAAATTAAATAGAACAACTTGAAGTGGAAGAAAGAGAAAATAAACCGGCAATCAATAATTACATTTCAACACAATAGTTTCTAACCTCAGCAAGAGAGAATTAGCCACTCATTTGTGGATTGAACATACGTTAAATGAGTGTTAATCATACAAGCGCATTGAAAGAAAAGAAGAAAGGGATGAGAAAAACCTAAAATTTCGTCCTCAGGCTACTTTTGTAACCCGTTCTTGCTCCACCAAAGTCAGAATAATTAAAAAATGCCCTAAGTGTTCTATTTATACTGAGGATAAATTTTCCGAATAACAAGCAACGTGTCACCGGAGTGCATCGCGAACCTTGCCTCCGTGAGACACGGTGCAACAACCCTGCGGAAATTGTCCAGGGTAATTTTCTTCCAACGTGGCAAGGCATGCATCGCGGAGCACGGCCGCCGTGACACGGTGCAGCCTTGAGACCCTCTCACGGAAATCACGAAGTCTGAAATTCCTCCCAACATGGCTGGCTGATCGCGGACCCTCCTTGGAATTTATTGGAATTTTCCATCCCAAGCGGAAGTGCATCCGCGATGGCGGCGTGTCACGGCTCCATCGCGGAGCCCTTGTGATCCTTGCTCTGCTTGGCTTCCTTGCTCGTTCTAGGAGTTCATCTTCGATTTCTCCCAACATGTCCATTTCTTCATCAAAAAGCATGTTTTCTATGAAACAAACGCTAATCATGTTGGTTAGTATAAAATCACACTTCCGTACATTTTACATGAGAATGTACACATTATTAGACAAACAAGGCAAACGTTATACATTTGAGTATCGAGTTGGCATATAAATGTGCCCCTTCACCTACCCCACACTTAAATCTTGTTAGTCCTCGAAGCGGTACTTATACAACTCATGAAATTGATATCCCATCATGGCTACTTAGGCTAGACAATCCGAACTACGGTTATACCGATTATGTTCAAAGCAAATCATCAAGAGAACCATGCATAGTATCATTATTACAACGACACTTAATAAATCAAGACCTCCTAGCCTGAATCGACTCTCGATATCGGCAAACTCATGCATATTAGTTGACCGAGATATCCGACACGAATTCCTGTCATCAAACATGTGCCCTCACAACAATAAGAAGATTCCTACATTTTTCATCACATGAACTCTAAGGAAATTCATGTCGGGGTATATATAAACACACAATTTCGCTCACTCTCCCAAATGAATTCACATGCATTAGTCATGACCCATAAGCTTGCCTCTAGTGTTTTACTCCAATAATATAAGGATGCATGATTTAAGATCACGTAGTACTTAACAGGTTGTAATGTAAGCTACGGAACTAGTATATCTTGGGCTAATAATAATAGTAACTTGACTTCCTTAAGCGCTTTTCCCATCCCATCAACTTCTAAAATTATTTTCTTCCTCCTCCTCCTCTTGAAGTTTTATCTTTATATTTATCCCCATCTCTTTAACACACGGACTAACGAAGAAGATTGAGTTAACAACTTTCTTCCCTTCGTCGCCATTCCACCCTCGACTCTTTTTTTCTTTCTCTCTTTTCTTTTCTTTTTATCCACTTACCTCCTTGACACCATGGGAAAATTATACATTTTCTTGTGCTTAAGAGCTTCTGATTTGGTTTAAGGACCATGCAAAGAAGGGGTTCACTTGGTTCACGCCAGCACTGACAAAAGAAAAACTAGAAAAGAAAAATTTAGTCAAGGCTAAAGGCTCATGGGGTGACTAGGGTTTTAATCTTCCAAGGTAGATATGAAAGGAAAACAAGAAAAACTTTTGGTTGACAAAGAAACGCCTACCATCCTTTCCTACACTACACTTCCTTCATTAGTTTCGTACACACGACAGGGCAAGTTCTAGACAAATAGAGCAATGGCATGGAATGAACAATTTCTCTATACACTCGATGCATGCTCAACTCAAGATGACTTCCACGAGGTTCTTTAATGTTATTCATCACAAGAGTCAAAATTAAGCCTCAATCACGGGCTCGGAATTCTACGGCATAAGTGTCTTACATATGTACAAAATTTTGCATGCTTTCTACGAATCATCTCTGCTATATGCTTATTATATGCAACACCACTTATACAAGGATATCGGAGCCATAGGGTAGCAACATGCATAGGATACAACCAACACTCAACTAAAAAACAAACTAAGGGAAAATTTAAAAATAGCGGAAAATAAAAACGAAATATAACTACTCCTATTATTCTACCTTTCCCTTAAGGTGATGCGTCATCCATCCATCATAGAGAAGGGTCACTATTTACGACTTCGGTTCAATGGGACTCTTCTCGGCAAAGAAAAGCGAGCAAACTCCGAGGCAAAGAAAAATAGTTACGAAAAAATTTTTTAAAAAATGTCGATGATTCGACGACTATTTACATCTTATTAACCTCATTCCTGACCCACCACGACAAAAATTTCACTCAACAATATTTACATCAATGAACATACACATAAAAGAGTCGAATTAAAACAAACCGACAACAAAGCAAAAGACATGCGATGATATACACAAGAAGGCAAACCCGGCACCTAACTTCTCCCACCCCACACTTAAAATCGAACACTTTGTCCCGAGTGTTCATACAATTACAAACGAAGGTGGTTCGTGAAACTCCACTGTCAGGTCAAAGTATTCCACTTCCTCATCACAGTCTTGCCGCCTCATCCCCCATATACGGAGTCTCCGTCATCCTCCTCCGACTCAACGTCGGAATCTCGCGAGCGTGTCTCCTCGTCCGTGGGGACGTCATCATCTAGGCTCCACAAAGTGGGCCCTTAGACATAGCGCCTGGAATTCTCGCCAAATGGGTAATCTAAGTCAGTACGCCACGGCTCGTCCTCGCGGTGCCGGTCTCCAGCCTATGCGTATTTAGACATCCATCCCGAACATACGGGACATATATTGATCGTCAGCATGTCGCTCGGCGATGAGAATAGGCCCATGAGTGGTGTCGGGTGCCTTAGTTTTGTGACATCAATGGCACACCGCTCCATCTGCGGGATGTAATCTAGGGCCTCATCCTCGACCTCAAGGCCCCTCGAGGAACGTCGTCGGCGGCCGCGAATCCATACTGTGCCCTTGATGCAATGGGCCCTCACCTCATGGCGGATATGATCACCCAGCCCCAACATTGATCTCGGCCCTTTCATCGGGCGTATACCAACATACACGATCCCGGGTCACATCATCATGTGCACCGGAATCAAACAGGACAAACGATCTTAAGCCATATTCGGCTTCCTGTTCATACGTGCATAGGGCGGTCGATGGTAGCCCCTCTCCTTGTGCTGCTCCAACGTGCCGTGGACCGAGCTCCACATAATGTGCGTCGATATCCATAGGTGGAGTGATGTTCGGTGTCGGAGTACGTGGGGCGTACGGCCATTTTTGCGCCCTAGGATGGCATTGAGGTGGTGAGGCTCCACGATGTGACGATTTGGCCCCTTATCTTGATGGTGTGACTCCTGTTCGGGTTCAGTTGGCGTAGAATTCCCGGATCAAGTGCGAGTTGCACTCCTTGGGCTCGTCGAAAATGAAGCATGACGGCGGCGTCAATCCTTTTGCCATCAGGGAACTCTTGTGCCAATGGTTCCATTAAATATGTTCTCGGGGAAGTATTTGTTCTCTTTATGTTTGGTGTACCACTTTTTCCCCTCTTGAGTCACCCACCGTGTTCCATATTGGCGGCGCGCGCGTGGGGTGCGAGTGCTCTTGGAGACTGTTGCTCCAGTCTCAATCTTTTCTTAGGCGCACGATGTTGATGCGCCCTTTCCCTTGTCTGCTGCTAGACATTGTCTCTGTTAAAGAAAACAGAGCCCGGTAACAATGTTAGTCGATTAAACTTAGCTTTTGAGTTGGGTTTTGGCTCGGCCACCCCACATAGTCTTTAGCACCACATTATGCATATCGGCAAGAACACTGTTCTAATTTACAGAAGATACAAATCTAAAACACTAACAAAAGTATAAAAAATAAACAAAATGCGCCTCCTGCCTTCTTAAAATTCGACGGTATAACCTCAATGTACTACTCGGACTTCGTACGGCTAATTTCAACATACTATCGATAGTCATTTCAATACATGGCATTCAGCTAGAAGAAAACAAGAAAATAAGAATATTCCACAAACTCAAACTAAACGATTCCCAATTTTCATGTAATTCGGTAGGTTCTTGGAATTTCACCCAATTTACACCCCCACGATAATTGCATCGTTTCTTAGGCATACACGATAAGCATAACACGATTCAATTCACCCAACATGCACAACCCACAATTTTTCAACAGTTCCTCTTCTCAATTCAATTTTTTCAACTTCACAATCCAACCCTAACTACAATTTAGCACAAAATTCATTTAAGCACGTAATTAACGAGTTCATATGATCACAACGATACTACGAACAACAACTAACAACAACCCAAATGTATTTCAGCTCAATTTTATATCAAGGGCATGGATTCATCCTAGTTCATGCTAGAAATCGAAATTTTAGCTAAAATTAAGTTGAGTTCAAGAGACATACCTTTGATTCAATTAAAAGGCAGAAGAAAAGTTGAGAAATTTTACTCCTTATAGTGACACGTTGAGGGGGGGGATTTTGGGGGTATTGTCGCGGAGGTAGAAAATAGGAGAAATGAGAGGTTTTGGGGTTTTTAAAAGTGGAAAAATCGGGGTCGCCCGGTGACCGGTGTGACCCGGCGCGAATAACACGTCCAGCGTGTCACGGAGGGTAGCGCGGGCATGCCCTCCCGTGACACGAGCTCCTCCATGGAGCATTCTGGAATTTTAAAAATTCCAGGTTTTGCCTTCATTGTGTCACGGAGGGTAACGCGGAGGCCCTCCTCCCGTGACACGGAGCCATCGCAGGGCTCCTTTGTTTGCCACTTAGAAATTTTTTACCTGTTTTCTCCTTTTGCATTCCTTTCGTTATTTTCCTCGTTCAACTTGTAAAACATCTTACCACACGAAATGGATTAGAATTTCCAAAGTTGGAGAAATAACAATATTTTTATTTTTTTTTATTTACCTCTATACACAAAAAATATTAAATAAAAATAAAATCTTTTTCTTCTTCTTTTTTCTTCACGTATGCGGTTTACAATTACATTTCACGGAGTTGCCTCAGTAAGCTGATTTGCGCGTCTCGGCTCGGCGTCGTTGAGCTCATTACGCCCTAGGGTGACGGAGCGTTTTCTCACGGCGTCCCCACCCTCATCAAGCTTACCTCTATCAGGGGCTCTCCCTTTAGTTCTCGTTGTTCAATGCCTGAGCGGCACTTGGTTGCTCAAGCACTCGATCAACGAGTTCTTCAAATACGGCCGGGAATTTGGTGGCCTTGTACACATCGAACACCTCCACCTTGTCATGTGCTGCGCCGTTAGGTGACACACGGCTACATCTGAGCACTTTCCCGGTTGCCAAGAAAGGTAGATCCCCAAAATAAATGGGACTTAAATTAAGCTCAAAGTCAACTTTAACAAAGTCCACCGGAAGATTAGGGAGCAGACTTGCACTAGCACGTCCCTCCCACAATACTGTGCAGTCTTGCTAAAGGCGATACATAAAATTTGCAAATCACCGTTGTAGGTCTAGGACTTCCTGGAGCCTAACTGAATACCGGTGGCATCAAGTTAATGTCGCTCCCAAATCACATAAACCGCGAGCTGGATACTTTGCCCGATTGTCAATTGAATTGTAGGCTCGGGATCTTTGAGCCGTGGGCAGCGGTTTGTATCGGGAAGTGCACTCCTCTGTAAGGGCCACCGTGGCATATTCGGTAAGTGCTTTTATTGTGATGTCCTTAATATACTTTGCATACCTAGGCACTCCCTGCAAAACATCAACAAGAGGTAAGTTAATGTGTACCTATTTGAGCACCTCCATGAATTTCTTGAAGCACGCCTCCTCCTTGTGCTTCTTTAATCATTGAGGAACGGGGTGGAGGTCTTTCGATTCGGCGTCCTTGTGTTTCCCCCTCTCATTGTCTGCTCCCTCTCGCCTGCTCTCCCATTGTTCAGGTGAATACAGTTCCTCAGCACCATTCACCAAGCCACTCCTCGTAGTCCACTGCATTTACACAGCGGGGTTGGGATACGCTGTCATTGCAGGAGTCTCCTCTAGGCACAGTGTTGCAGGCTCCCTTAAATTGCCCAAATTGATACTCCGAGTGCCTTGGTAGCTAACTGAATAATATTTTTACATCAGTGCCCGATTTGACATGAGTCGGCCCTGCAATTGAGCTTGGCTAGCTATCAATGTCTTGAACATCTCCTCATGTTAGGTGATGGTGGTGGAGGAGGGCATTGTTGTTTCTATCTCTCTTCTTGTCCGATAGTTCTGTGGCCCTCCTTGATTCCTCTGCATACCACGGCTAGAACTCACCTTTTTGATGGTTATTGCCCAAGAGAAATTCGGGTGAACCTCCAGTTAGAATTGGCTATTCCCATACGCGGTGGTGCTCCAGGCATTTGCATTCTGACAAAGTTCACAAAGTCTGGATTTGCTCCACAACACTGGTTGAGTGTTCATTGCTCCACTTCCTTCACAAATGTGCCTTTGCATTAAGCTGGGGCTTGAGGCTGGCTCCAAGTTCATGTTCGCAAAGTGGAGTGTTCAATTGATTACGCCGCGGCTTCTCTGTGCGGCGATAGGCTATAAGCCCATCCACTTCAAGACTCCAGTTTGCTTTCCTTGCTCCTCCTTGAAGAGTCCGCATTCCACTCCGGTTCCTGTGAAATATGATTAAGCAAAGTATACGGTTCTTCATAAGTCTTTTCCTAAAGCTTGTCCCAGTGCAAGATCTGACAAAATATTTGTGTGTGGGAGTTTCCAAACCCTCTATAAAAGTGTGCACCCGGCACATCATTTGTGATGGTGATGAGGACGGAGTCCCTCGGCAATGATTTAAATCTCCCAAACGTCTGATTCTCTCCTTCCCTTTTTTTAAAACAGGAATTTGACTTCCTAAGCCTTTAACATTTCTGGGAGGAAGTCGGATCAAGAACTTCTTTGCAAGATCATCATGAGGTGATAGAGTTCGGTGGCTCGACTTTCAGCCACCTCTTGCATCTCCCAAAAGTGAACATGGGAAAGTGTAAGTCGGACATAATACGGTGACACTCCGAGGCGGGGATGTAAGTGTCACTTATCTCGGAAAAATTCTGAAGGTGTTGTTGTGGGTCCTCGTGAGGGAGACACATCATTTTCCAACTTGTGTGCAGCAATTGCACCATATTTTGTTTATCTCGAACCTCCCTTCTGGCTCGGGTTTGCGAATGCTAGAGGTAACATTGCTAGCATGTGGGATTGCCACATGCGTGAGCAGAGCCTAGGCTGTAATTCTCGGGCACTAATCTTGCCCTTACGATTGAGTGGATGCTGTGGTTACTCCATGATAGTTTATGCGAGCAGCGCAACTTTCTCTCTAGAGCTTCTCTCGGGTGTATTAATTATGTTAAAGCTCTAAGGATGGATCCACCAAACCTATGTCTCTTGCCGGTGTTCAGTAGATCTGTTTCACGCGAAATGGAGGCTGAACCAAGTTGTCAACACTAAAATATTGAAATAGCAAACTAACACTTAAAATAAAAGTAAAAATTAAATTTCACCAATTGCCTAGTCCCTGACAACGGCGCAAAAACTTGATGAGCACTTGAGTGTACGGGTCGTACAAGAAATAATATAGTGGCTCTTTTTAAGAGCAGAATGTCGAACCCACGGGAATAGGAATACGGTGAAACCTTTTTAGATGTTAATTTACTACAACTACAACAGTGAAGACAACGATTAGCAAAGAGAAGTGTGTGTGTTTTGAAGTAAATATATTTTTATACTAAACAAGCTATCTATACAATTGAGTCTTAACTATGGATGAGAGCAAAGGCTGAGGCTACAAAGAACATGTGAAGAAACGAACTATCAATATCGACGGTTTATCTTTTCCTCACGGTTGCTAGTCCAGACTCACGCCTATGGATTAAAACTCTATTATTAACTTAAAGCAAGAATCATGAACCTTCCACCTACATTTTCATGATAAGAAGGAATTCAAGTTCTAGCTATACAAAACCGATTCCACACATGACTAATACGACTTTGGTGTAACTATCCGAAGGTAAATCAATTCTTAATTTTCCCAAACAAAGAACAGATCATATCCTATTAATTCACAACTTTCTAATTTCTTGCCCTCACCGGTGAAGCCAGGACTTTTTTGGATTTACACTAACATTGGACAGATATTGATGTAGCTAGAACAAGAATTAAATAGAACAACCATGGAAGAAAAGAGAAAATAAACCGGCAATCAATAATTACATTTCAACACAAAGTTCATAACCTCAGCAAGAAAGAAAATTAGCCACTCATTTGTGGATTGAACATCGTTAAATGAGTGTTAATCATACAAACAATTGAAAGGAAGAAGAAAGGATGAAAAACCTAAGAATTTCGTCCCCAAATGCCTGGCAACACTTCTTGCTCCACCAAGTCGAATAATTAAAAATGCCCCTAAGTGCTCTATTTATCTAGGGATAAATTTTCCCTGGAATAACAAGCAACGTGTCACGGAGTGCATCGCGAGTATTGCCTCCGTGACACGGGCCTGCTGTGGCCCTGCGGAAATTGTCCGCGGTGGTGGCTACCCAGCGTGGCACGGCATGCATCGCGGGCACGGCCGAGCGTGCCACGGCGCAATCGCGGACCCTCTCTGGAGGAAATGCTAAGTACGGAGAATTCACTCCCAACGTGGCACGGCTGATCATGGGGACCCTCACTTTGGAATTTATTGGAATTTTCCATCCCAGGCCGAGTGCATCCGCGATGGCGGCGTATCACGGCTCATCATGAGCCCTTGTGATCACTTGCTCACCAACACCTTCCTTGCTCATTCAGAGTTCATCTTCGATTTCTCCCAACATGTCATTTTTCTTGTCAAAGCATGTTTTCTTTGAAAACAATGCTTGCTAATCGTATTCCAGTTAGTATAAAATCACACTTCCGCATAATTTACATGAGAATGTACACATTATTAGACAAACAAGGCAAACGTTATACATTTGAGTATCGAGTTTGGCATATAAATATGCCCCTTATCATCCACCAAGTCGAATAATTAAAAATGAACCTAAGTGTTATATTTGCTACTAGAGGATAATTTTTCCGGAATAACAAGCTTAACGTGTCACGGAGTGCATCGCGAACCTTTGCCTCCGTGACACGGTGCTGCTATGAGCTTTACGGAAGTTGGCCGCCCAGTGCTAGCTCTAGCGTGGCCCCGGCATGCAGCGCGGAGCATGCCCAGGCGTGCCACGGTGCACGCGGCAGGACCTTCCTTTGGAATGTCAAGATACGGGAAATTAATTCCAACGTGCCATGGCTCGATCCGCGGACCTTCTCTGGAATTTCTTGAATTTATATCTCCGGATAGAATGCATCCGCGATGGCGGCGTATCACGGCTCCATCGCGGAGCCCATAAATTCCTTGCTTCTCCACTGCTTCCTTGCTCGTTCAGTCCTTCTCCGATTCCTCCAAACAAACATCTTAGCTCCATAAAAGTATGTTTTCTGCAAAACAACGCTAATCATGTTGGTTAGTATAAATTCACACTTCCCTACAATTTACATGAGAATGTACACACATTGTTGGATAAACACGGCAAAGCGATGCATTTGTTATCAATTGGGCATATAAATAGGCCCCGGATCAATTGTGCCGCACACCTCACACCAAATGCAATACTTTCTACATTCAGGGCTTGAGGCCGATTTAAGCTCATGTGCCAGTGGGTGTTGGTGATTACGTAGCGCGGCTATCTGCGCGGCGATAGGCAGCAAAACCATCCACTTCCAAGACTCCTGCTGCTTTCCTTATTCCTCCTCTTGAAGAGTCATTTCACTACGGATTTCCTGTAAATACGATTTAACAAAGTATCTGACTCCTCATAAGTCCTTTGAATGCTTGTCCCCATTTCTTGAATCTAACAGATTTTTGTGTGGGGTTCCAAACATTCTATAAAAGTGTGCACAAGCACATCATTGGATTGGTATTGATGAGGATAATCCTAACATATATTTGAATCTCTCCAAACACGATCTTGATTCTCCCCCTCTCTTTGTTTTAAAACTTAGAATTTGACTTCTAAGTCTTCTTCATTTTACCGGATGGAAAGAACCCGTATCAAGAATTTTTGTGCAAGATCATCCCGCGTGGTGAGTAGAATTAGGTGCTTCTTTCAACCACCTCTGTGCTTCTCCCAAAAGTGAAAATGGGAACAGTGTAAGCCGACGTAATATGATGACACTCCGGCGAGGATGCCAAGTGTCCTTATCTCCAAAAAGTTTTGGAGATGTTGTTGTGGATCCTCGTGAGGGAGACTTGTGAATTGCCCATTGGTGTGCGGCAATTGCGCCATATTTTGTTTAGCTCGAACCTCCCTCGTGGCTCGGAGTTTGCGAATGCTAGATGTAATGTTGTTATGTGGGATTGCCACTTCGCGAGCCAGGACTAGACGCCATTTCCTCGGGCACTAACACTTGCCCTTACAAGTGAGTGGATTACGCGAGGTTGCTCGAGGATTATTTATGCGAGCATTGCGGCTTTCTTTCTAAAGCTTCTCTCCTTTCACGATGGAATTGTCTTTTTGGCTCTAAGTATGAATCCACCCAGCTCTTTGTCTCTTGCCGGTGTTCAACAGAATTCAAAATCTGCAAAAACTGAGGCTAAGAACAAGTTGTCGGCACTAAAATAGAAATTTAGCAAGCTAACACTTAGAAGACAACAATTTTACCAATTGCCGATCCGACAACGGCCTTCAAAAAACTTGTTTGTCGATCTAGATGACTACACGCAAGTGCACGTGGTCGAACAAGTAGTAAAATGGCTCAAGTAAGCCAAGTATCGATCCCACGAAATTTGGACCAGAGTAACAATCGAATCAATTGTCAATGAACTTTAACTCTAAAAATGCGGACAACGGTGTAAAAAAGATTTTGGGATTTTGTTTCCCTAATTTATACTAAATCTAAAACGAATCATACAATTTAGTCGAACATAGTTATGAGCATCTTGAGGCTAAGCTTGAACATGTAGGGAAGTAATTTATCGATACAATTTGGTTAATCTTTCCTTCGGTTGCTAGTCAAGAATTATTGCATATGGATTAAAACTCTCGTATTTAACCCAACTTAAGAATCATGAACCTTCCACCTACATTTTTTTGTGATAAAAGAAATTCATGTTCTAGCCATACAAAGCGAGTCCGTAATTGACTAATACGACTTTGGGGTATATTTCTATCCACGAAGGTAAATCAATTCTCAATTTTCCCAAACTAAGTAAAATATCATATCCTATCAATTCACAACTTTCAATTTCTTTCTCTTTCGAGTGAAGCCAGGATCTTTTAAATATACATTAACATTGGCCACACATTAATGCGGTAAGAACAAGAATTAATAGAACAACCATGGAAGAAAAGATGAAAAACACCAAAATGATCAATAATTAGATTTCCACTACAAATGTTCTTATCTCGGCAGAAGTGAATTTAGCCACTCATTTGTGGATTAAACATCATCAAATGAGTGTAAATCATACAAACAATTGAAATAAAGGAGAAAGGGATAGAGAAGAACCCACAAGTTTTCATCCCTCAACAGCCCTTTTATGTCGCGTTCTTGCTCAACCGTCAAATAATTAAAATGAACCTCAGTGTGCTATTTATACTAGTAGAATTTTTCGGAATAACAAACAGCGTGTCACGGAGTGCATCGCGGAGCAAGCACTCTGTGACACGTGTGAAAAACGTGGACCCTTCTTGGAATTCGGCCCTCAGTTATTTATGCCCAACGTGCCACGACGTGCAGCGGGGCTTGGCCCAGCGTGCCCACGGCTCCAACGCGCACCTTCTTCAAGAATTCCATGTTCGAGGTAATTGTAGCCTGGCGTTCCGCGGAGGCAACGCGGACCTCCTCTACGGAATTTGGCTAACTTTAATCATCGGGCGGGAATGCTCCGTGATAGCGCGTGACACGACTCCATCGCGGAGCCCCTTTATTGTTGCATCTCCTTAGCCTTTTCCATTTTTGTTGAAGGTTTATTCGTTTTCTCCTAACTATACATCTTAGCTTCATAAAATTACATTTTCTGCAAATAGCTAATGTGTTACTATGAAATTCCATTTTGCTACAAATTGCTGCGGGTTACAAAATGTGATAGATATCGGCTCAACCAAAATGGGCGGCTGATCTTGACATATAATTACCTTTTTACAGATGGTAAAGACAAAGCTAGCAGGACATCATCGCCCTGAGCTCAGTTTAACAATGGAAGTTGGTTTCAACCCTCTGTTTTCCTCTCAGAGATGAGCATGAATGAGCAGGGTAGACGCCTTAGCAGTGCCCTGCCAGCCAGCTGCCTCAGGTGGTTTAGAGACCAAAGAATGAAGAAACAGACCATCACTACCCAAACCCATGTTCCTCAAACAACAACTACATGAAATCGACTAAGAACCGTAGAGAATGATATAGTATACTTTAGAATAATTTGGGACGTAAATGCAAGTGGCTTGCTTGAGAATCTAGTCTAACCCAGTTCAAAAGAAAACTACCACTCACTACCCCAATAACCATCCAAAAATGGTGAAAGTAGGCATGATATCTGTCGATCAATAGTAGCGGGGAAAGTCATGAGAATGAGGATCAAACTGAAAAATCGAACAAAGGCAGATTTAGGAAGTTTAGAGGATTTGTGAAAAATTTAGAGTGCAAAGGTGAGAATTGTTATTCGGTTATGCAGATGACTACACGCAAAACACTTAAGAAAAATTTTACCAATTGCCAGTCCCCGGCAACGGCGCCAAAAACTTGTTCGGTTGTCTGGATGACTACACGCAAGTGCACGTGGTCGAACCAGTAGTAAAATGGCTCAAGTAAGCCAAGTATCGATCCAACAGGGACTGGACTAAGGTATCAATCTAATCAAGTGTCAATAAACTTTAACTTTAAAAATTCAGACAACAATGTGAAGAAGATTTTGATAGTTTGTTTCCTAATTTATACTAAGTCTAAAACGAATATACAATTTGAGTCTGAACTATAAGTATCAGCATGCTGAGGCTAAAACGAACATGTAGAGAAATAAATTATCGATATAATTTGATTAATCTTTCCTCCGATTGCTAGTCAAGAATTATTGCCTATGGAT